>JABCKI010005810.1:0-39066 GCA_018282025.1 Sphagnurus paluster
GGGGGGGACCTAGAGAAAGGGAACAGTAACGAACAAAGAATATACGAACTCACCAAGTAAAAGTTTCAGAGAATCACGCCCTAGCCCACAACAATCCAGAACCAAATCCCAGACCTCCACCCTCTAACGCTCCAAACCTCCGACGCCGAACTTGAACTTGCTTCCTTGACGCGGGATGATTTTCTTGTGCACCGTTGAAATGATTTTTAAGACGACATTGCCGACTCGATGCATCATCCTCGGAAGGGATCGTCTTTGCGCCCGCGCATATGTGTTGGCATCTTGCTTATCGTAACCGCCGGTTTGCTGACTGCCTCGAGGACTCGCCGGGAGTTTAATGGTTTTGTCGACATCGCCAGTGAGATTACTTTTGTGGGTGATAGATTTCTGACGTGTGATTATAGGGGGGCTTGGAGCCTTATACTCGTAGCTCGCAAGTACTGGGTGTGTGCCAAATGAGAGAATGTGGTTGGGTGGACGGGGAGAGCCTGTAGGAACGGGGGCTATTGTCGCGTCCCAGGAGCTTACTGGGAGATAGTGCCTGCACGTAAGGACATAGAAGCAGTGTTTCTTGTCGGGGTGTCCGATCGCGAGATCGTCGAAGTGAATTGCCAGACCAGCTGGGGGCTTCGCGTAGGTAAGGGTGCACAAGCGTGCGGGGCTGGAGAAAGAGGTAGGGAGAGAGGCGTGCATTACTTGAACAAATGAAGTTTAGGGGTTAATTTGTGATGGTGGTGGTAGCAGGTCAAAAATAGGTGGTGGTCAGAATCGCAGTCGAGTCGATTAGATTGGTCGCGTGATCGCGTTTTGGATCAACTGAACCAGTTGAAACTTGAGTATGAGTCTGTCTCTTACCAAATGTAATGCACATATGAGGCTCTAACGCAATAACTAGATGCGGATAAATCGTCGTTATTGCATGTTATCTGATCATCTAAGGTGAAAAAGAGATGACCTGAAGTCGATGTATTGCAGTTGACCAAAAATAATGTGCATTAACCAATATTATAGACTTAGAGGATTTCCTGCTTTTCTCATCAAAGATAATCAAAGACTCACAAAAGACCCCTCCAACGTTTAAAGCTCAAAATGTTTCCGTGCGGCGTGATGGTATCGAGTACGCTGGGGTGTATCATTATGCCCTGCGAGGCTGATTGGCAACATCATGGCGTACAAACAGAAACGCATTGCTATTCAGTATTTGTGACACCGACAATGTACAAACCTGGATATTCTTATCCTGTGAAGCTTCTTGTTGCTAGATGCTTTTGTCGAACGAAAATACACTACAATGCTATCTCGAGGCTGTGCCTATTGTGCTCTTTGTTAAAAACCTGTCCTTCTGGTGTCTTTTTTCCTTGCGATCTGGATTGCCCATTTCCTCTACCCATTCCTGCGCAAAGACAGCCTCAAGTACACTCTGTGATACTTTTTCACGTTCATTTCATCAGCCTACCCTCTCTTCTAATCGCTACCTTCGCCCTTATCTCCTTCGTCATGGCCGTCATTTACCGTCCTTATCCTCACTTCTCTATGGATGACGACTCTGAAAGGCGCAGGTAGATTCTCTCATAAAAATTCTAGAATTTATCTCAATTCTCTTCCTTTGAAAGCTTTCACAGTGCATCCAGTAGCAATCGCGCATCCCGCCCTAGGCACTTCCAACGGAAGGTTGTCCAACTCTGGAAAGTCGTCACAGGTGCAACCCGCAAACACGAACGCGCCTCTTTCGTCCCCACCGACTTTGTCCTCGTCACGTCGCGCAGGCGCAGCGCCATCATGAACTCTGCCAATTAAATCCCTTTTGGCATCACGTTCAATTCAAATCCATACCATCCATTGAGGTCTTTTTCCAACACCGATCCTCACGCCCACTCATGCATCGTATGACACACTACAACGTCTCACCAAAATCATATCCTCGCCTAATTCTGTATCCTACCCTATCTGCAAGGTGCTATGTGTATCGAATAGTTGGACTATTTCTTGGACTATGTATCTACCTTATCAGGCTTTGTATTTGCAACATCTAATATGACCTGCCCTTCCTCTTGTACCGTTCCAAAGTCCTCCTGTCCGGACCTTGCCTTGAATTGTAGGCTGCGTCATCCATAACTTGGACTGCAACTTTGAGTTTTGTAGTTACTGGCCAACATGAGAACTGGTATGTATATGTTGGGGAATCGGCTTCGAACATTGTCAGTGAGTCTAATTTCTGACCAAAAATTTCACTATACCTTCTTATGGAATATACTTGTCTAGTCGAATTCTCGCCATACTCCGTCCTTCAAAAACTAATACCGACCCTCCCATTTATGATCAAAGGCCGCCCTCTACCCTCTGAAGCTGACCTTATCAGGAATCGTTGATGGAAATAGCAGTGAATTTGCTGACGGAGAGTAGGTCTATGGCATTGTCACCGCGGGTGAGAATACACTGTGAAAATCCCACATAATTTTCGGTACCTCACTTGTTTCTTTTCTTATACCCGGCCTAGCATTTGGTAAAACCTCAAAGCAAGGCGCTCTGTCTCAGTAACACATCTAGCCCCGAGGCGCATCGCCTACCTACTATGTCATCTATCGAGGCGGAATCGCAGTTGTAGCAATGGCGGCATCCACTGGGATCGTCCAACTTGTGAAGGACCACGCCGGCTAGAGTGCCTTCGTGTACGGTGGGAGTTCGGACGTGTCAGCAGCCATACTCATCGCGAAAGCATTGGGAAGGGTCAGTGCAAGGACTTCTGCAAAGAATGAGGCCCTGGTCAGGCAGCTCGGCGCTGACGAGGTACTTGATTCTCAATTATTTCTCCCATCTAATACCTATTCCTTTTGCGGACCTTTTTAGTTCATTGACTATACAAAGGAGCCGATTCACCAATATCTTACAGTGCATCCGCCAAGCCCAAGTTCCACGTCATCCTAGCCTCGCAGATCTTTCCCTTTACAATGCGAGTCCTGCATATTTGGCGCCGAACGGTATCTTCGTTAGCACTGCCTCCTCCCTAAAGACTTATCATGCAAAGAGCTATATGCACTTTCTCGGACAATTCGCGCGACAGCCTTGCCAACCTGGCTAGGTGGGGTCCCGCGAACGTGGCGGTACGTCTGTTTCTCCCCTTTTGCCATCCCACCCTTTATGAGCGTCCACCACAGATTCATCAAGATCGATTTTTCACAAGGGAACCTCGAGGCTTTGAAACGGCAAGTAGCGCAAGGTGCGCTTTCGGTGGATAGTTTCTGCCTTTCGGATGGCTTTTTTTTCTTAGGAGTCTTGAATATCCCGGCGGGCTCTGTTTGAGTTTAAGGATGTGACGGTGGCTTGCGAAAAGCAGATGTCTATCCGAGGAGAAAGATTGCTGTGTAAGTTAATCCTACCGTCTAGCCTCACGGGGACGCCACCTGTATGAGATTTCATTACTCGACCCAGTTTTGCGATTGTGTTGATGAGTTTTTAGTAAACTGTCGGGTTTGATAATTGCTAGTATCATCTATGAGCCAGGTTAAAAAAAAATTGCGGAGTGTCAAGTTTAAAACTTTTGATCTAGCTACAGCCTACACGACAAGTTTGGATGACGGTTATGAGTCGTTTTCTAGGTGATAATGGACAAAACCCCACTGGTCCACGCTTCAGTTTTTGGGTTTGGGTTTAGATTTCCGCTAGTTTCTTCGGGCTTCGACTAAGAAACTGCGAAACCACAATGCTTGATTACTGATGCCACGATCACCAAGTATGTTGCACCCAAAATACCCCCGCTTAAACCTCGGGTACAAAATTTGCATAATTGATTCATAGAATACATAAAATTATATATACAAGTTCTGTTTCTACATCCAAAAATGTTTACATCTGTGAAATCCTGGTAGTGTGGCGCAACAGCCTTTAGATAGACATGGGCTTCCTTTGACTCGAGAGCTTAAACTATACACAGTGAAAAACAACTTTTAGGATGTATCGGAAACATATAAAGATGTGTAAACTTACAGACTCATGTAGCATTAGTGTTATCCTCTCTTTTTCCTTCATCTCAGCGAGCAAGGTGTTGTATTCACTTTTCGTCTCTTGTAGCAGTTGTTGAACAACGGAGAGCTCTTCGCGTATCATTTGATATTCCTCTGCATTTCGGCTACATTGACGTTTCAAATGATTGACCTGATCTGTCAGAGCGGACACCTGTGCGCTCCACTGAAAAAGTTTATTAGGTGTTTGAATAGCCAAGAATCAAATATTCATACCTCTTTGACCTTCTGCTCCATCTCTCGGCGGCTCTCAAAAATTTCTTTCTCTAGCAAAAGGATATACGCCTCCTTCATGAACACATTCTTCAAAATCTCTTCGACTGTTTCCTGTATAGATTGATACGTCGGTTTGGGTGCCTTGAGCTGCGTAGCCAGCCGGCCCATCAGTTCATTCTCAAATGCTGCGCATCTCGTAGCCTGGTTTTTAAATCGTTCATGTTGGGTATAATGAAAGAAAAAGATGAGCTCAAAGTACGCACAACTTCGTTGTCCAGCTCGATCTGGGAAGATGTTCTAGATGGCCCTGCAACTTTCCCGTTAACAAGTTCCATATTCTCACCATTGGTTTCGTCGTGGAAGGA
The DNA here is from genome assembly GCA_018282025.1 of Sphagnurus paluster. Lineage (NCBI taxonomy): Eukaryota > Fungi > Basidiomycota > Agaricomycetes > Agaricales > Lyophyllaceae > Sphagnurus > Sphagnurus paluster. The sequence goes on from JABCKI010005810.1 coordinate 4,601, forward strand.
GAGGCTGAAGGATGCTCGGGGACCCGGGCGTGATGGAGATGTCTGTGGAGACGATTGCTCACGGGTACTTCCCCGCCGCCGTGGGAGGGACTCAGGGGTCATGTATGCGTCAGCTGGGTTCTGGACATGCGGTCTCCGAGCCGGTGTGGTTCTAAAAACGAGCAGTGAGCCCAGTAAATTTATTTGAAGCAAAAGTGAACAGACTCAGGGAAAGAAGAAGGGCCAGCGATAGGGGGCTCTTCCATAGAAGCATCCTCCTCCTCGACATGTTCAGAAGAGAAGCTTGCATCTGAGGCTGCGCTCGTGCCTCTAGCTGTACTTGGAATTAGCGGACAAGTTCTTTGGTGGTATCTCCATATTTCCTTTTCTGCTTTCAGCTCTGCGATTTCGTCTTCACACTACGGTGACGTCATTTAGTGAACATGGAGATGAGATCGTGAGACGACATACCGCCTTTATGGTGCGGCGAATTTTACTTGTCTTTCGGCGAATGTAGTCGCAATGAGCATAGTGTTCCTCAAGTTTACTCGGAAATGTTTCCGCTTCTATCACTGCAGCGGCATCTAGCATTCTGATTATACCGTATGTATAAGTAGAAATTTGAAGGTATTGAGAAGAAGAAGATTTACATTTTTGCCATCCTTCTTGTAACTTGAAACTTTGTTTCATTGTCGTTGAATCGAATCATTTCGGCCGCTTCCTGTCGAAATCATCTTAGTAGTCAACAACTGGCATCAGATATATCATCACATACGAGCTGTGGAAGCATTTTCTCAAAGATCCTTCGGAATTGTGGACCCAACGTACCAGGTAGCTCTTCCACCACTATGATCAAAGACATGAAGTTAGAAGAAGAGAAAACGTGCAGATATTCTTAACATACGTGTTTCTTGCAGATCCTCTGTAGTCAACCATTCTGCTGCCATATGGTCCCGTTCTCTGTAGAGATAGCTCATAGCTATCAGACCATCTGAGATGGAACAGATTCGGATTAGATCTCGTGTACTGAGGATTTCCGCCCCAAAAGAATACTCACTGTCAACATGACGGGGCTTCCGCCTCTGACTAAGGGTGTTGACAACGACGCGCTGTGTCGCAGCATCTCTGACATGTCGGATTCCTACCATAGTATCCTCAAACCCTTTATGCGCAAGGCTGTAGAAGGGTGGTGCGCGAGTGTTTCTTGAGGGAACACCCCGAGTATATTAATTGTTGACTTGCGGCCGGCGCGTGGTGGAGCTACTCCAACGTGAGGCAATGATTTGGGTGAGCTGAGGAAATGTGGGGTCTTATAATGCTCCTCATTGTTGTTTCTGATGTCGTCAAAGGCATTGCGAAGGATGCCCTTTAGCACACCGGTGTCCTGACAATAACCACGATGTCTTTGTGCGCGCCTCGTGCATCACACGTGGGAGCCGCGCCAGCAAACCTAAGCGGACACAAAAAGAGCAAATCCCGGCGACAAGGATTAGGATTAGGATGTAGTATAGAAGGGGTCTACGTAGCCATGTACCTACGGCATGATAAATAAGCGACATCGGTTGCCTTGAAACTGCACAACGTAAGGACCTACAATAATTGAGTTGGAATAACTACCGAGCTCGACCTAGAGAATAAATGACGCTGCCCAGTGACGAACAATACCCTCACCACGCCGGTGCACCTTGAACCTATGGGCGTCGCGACACACAATCATTCCATGCGAGTTTCGCACGTCCGGGAAATATGCGAGGTCCTTGCGGAGGGGGAGCTGGTTCAGCCAGCCCACAATCTTGTGCTGTAGCGGTGAGAGGATTGGTTGCTCTGGTGCAGGCTTGCTAGAGGAGGAGGGCCCTGAAAGTGTTGCAGCGGGTGAATTGGGGATCCCAGCGCCCTCTTCGATCGAAGATATTGTATCAACGAAGATAGGGTCATTCGGTATGGGGCGCGGACTCTGCTTTTGCCCAGGAAGGTAAGAGGCGGGTTGAGACTCAGCTGGGTGATCAACCATGAGGTTGACGACCGTGTCTTTGAGCTCGACCTCGAGTTGAGCAAGTATGTTTATTAATTTTTGACCCTTGCTGTCCTCTTCTAAAAGACGGATGCGGGCACGGGAAGCGCAGGATTGGAATGAGAAGTTGATGACAGCAAGAGATAAAGCGACCGGCATTAGTATGGGTAGTAGGAAGTAGAGCACCTATGGAAACCAGGTATATAGAAAATCATAAGGCTGGAAATGGGACAGCTTACAATATTCAACGGAAAGCTTACTTGGAGGGTCGTTGGCAAGAATGGTCGTCCGGCTTTCTGGTCACGGAACCAGTCCTGGGATAATATAACAGGCTTGGGTGTAGGGGCTGGAGGGATCTCTGGCAGATCAAATGTTTTAATTAGTGGAAAGTATTTGTCGTCCAAATCACTGTAAAAAACCAGATGAGAGGCACGCGATAGCTCAGTTAAGAGTTTGACCTGCATTTGAATTCCGTTGGTCTTGAAAAGTGCGAATGGATCGTCAATTTCTATCGCGGATGTTACATATGGGACAGTCGTATCATAAACGCTGTGGATGTTGTTATTTTATCCGTCGTAGAAGTGTATTGAAACAAGCGTACGCATTGGCGTAGATCCTGATTTGCCGAAATTGCGAAAGGGCCTGATGAAATATTTGTTCTGGAGATCGTGACATCAACTCCTCAGCGGATAGCAGGAGAACGATAGTGACTCACTGGGGTCTGCCATGACTTCAATGAGTGGTCTTCCTGTTACAGACCACTTGTCGACAAGATAGAATTGTTCGCCAGTCCGCGAAAGTAGCTTAGATCCCAGAGAACTGGTTAGTGTAGATATGAAAGAGGGATATTTTGGCAGTCCAATGTGTGGGGTAGCAATGGTATTAAAATTCACTGGTGTAACTTGGTCGAAAAAGCCCCTTTGTGAGAGGATGCCGACAACATATCGAGCGATTAGACCGCCGAGGCTGTAGCCTGTCACAGAGAATCGCGATACGGTCTTGCCATCTTTCTTCAGCTCGTCCATCTTGGCCACCACCTTGATGACCATTTAATGTCCAAACAACCAGGCAGTAGCCCCACAACTCGCACCTCTTCTGCAACACGTTCTCCTCCCCAATCTATGCCATCATAAGTTGAGTTATCCCGATTAGTTTCTGCCAGTAAAACCTCGAGCTTGATGTCGTCTAAAGGCGTGGGATATGTTTCGGTGATGATACGGCATAGCTCAGAGAGATGACCAGGGTTTCCCCACATTCCATGAATAAGGACCAGGAGATGAACGGAAGACATGGTGAATGCACTGGGTCAGATCTGAGGGTGCGGTTGGTATAAATGGACAGCCTATTGCCACTGAAATTTGTCATGACAATGTGGACTGATCGCGAGAGGCATGGCATCGACACGGTTTCGTGCCGCCGCAGCCTGGATTTATCCCCGGAAGACCGCTGCCTGCGATGCGTGGACGGTAGTGTGAGTATCGCGTCTTCAAAGGAGCTTACGTACATACCCATTCCACCAATTGGCGTCCCATGATGACCACCCGCAGTTGGACACCCATCATGCTTGATCATCGCCATTGTGAGGGTCATGGACAGGGGAGTCCATCGAAATATGGTCCCAGGTGAACAGCCTGGCTCCACAATGGCCTGTAAATCCAATTGCAACAGATCTGTCACTGTTCAACGTCTCGAGAATACTAGTCCCTTGCACCTGCAGCAGGAACTCCGATGATTTGTCGGGTTCAAGGTGCATAAACTTTGATTGTAAACAATTCACGTACACGTAACTTTCCAGTGTCTAAAAGAATACTCATACTCTAATGTAAAAATAAACTTATAAGTGTTTGTTGTGTTGAAATTAGACAGGGTGTAGATCCACAATAATATACTCCGAAACCGCAGAACTCCAACGTGGTCTCTAGAGAATGAACGACGCAGCCCAGTGGCGTAGGATACCCTCACCGAGCCGGTGCGCCTCGAATCTCTTGACGTCCCGACACACAATCATGGCATGTGAGTTCCGCGCGTTTGGGAAATACGCAAGCTCTTTGCGGAGAGGCAACTGATTCAACCACATCACGATCTTGTGGTGCAAAGGCGTAAGAATCGGTTGCTCCGATGTTTGCTTCCCCTTCTTTTGGCCTGAAATAAGGCAATTAGACGAGGAGGAGGGCGAAGGTGTTGTGGTAGATGAGTTGGGTGTTGCGGTGCCCTCTTCGATTAGGGATATTTTATCGACTAGGACAGGGTCATTTGGTATGGGATGTGGACTCTGCTTTTTCCCTGCGAGACGACACGAGGAAGTGGGTTGCGAGTCGGCTGGGTTATCGATCACCAGGTCGACGACGGCACGTTCAACCTCCTCTTCAAGTTTGGCAAGGATATTGATGAGTTTTTGGCCCTTGAGCTCGTCCTCTTCTAACTGACGAATGCGGGCACGGGAAGAGCGGGATTCGAGTGAGAAGTGGACCACAACCAGCGATAAAGTGACAGGCACTAGGAGAGGAAGTAGGGAGTATATAACCTATATATGCGAGGTATGTTAAAGGTTATGAGAAGTCTAGAACTGGGGCAACTCACGATATTCAGCGGGAAGCGTAATTGAAGGAATGGCGGAAGGAATGGTCGCGAGGGTTTCCGATTACGGAACCAATCCGGAGATAATATAATAGGTTTGGGTGTGGGAGCTGGAGGGATATCGGGGAGATCATAGGCCTTGATCAAAGGGGAGTACTTGTCGTCCAGCTCACTGTAAAACGCGTGATGAGGGGCTCGTGGATACTCGACCAAAAATGCACCTACATGTGGATTCCATTGGTCTCAAAGAGTGCAAATGGATCCTCTTTTTCTATGGCGGATGTCACATATGGGACAGTAATGTCATTAACTCTACGGATTTTTTTGTGTTAGCGTCTGTAGAAGTACATGGGATGGAAGAGACGCACGCATTGGCGTAAATCCTAATTTGCTGGAATCGCGACAGGGTCTGATAGAATATTCGTTCTAGAGATTCCGAGATAAATTTTCAAGAGGTCATAAGAGGAAAGTAATGTCAACTGACCAGGGTCTGCCATGACTTCAATGAGCGGCCTTCCCGTTGCGGACCACTTGTCCACAAGATAAAACTGCTCCCCCGTCCGTGAGAGTAGCTTGGGTCCCAGTGAGCTTTTCACAGCGGACATAAGAGAGGGGTATCTTGGCAGTCCAATGTGTGGGGTAGCAATGGTATTAAAATTCACTGGTGTAACTGTGTCGAAAAAACCCTTTTGTGAGAGGATGCCGACAACATATCGAGCGATTAGACCGCCGAGACTGTAGCCTGTCATAGAGAATCGCGATACGGTCTTGCCATCCTTCGTTAGCTCGTCCACCTTGTCGGCCACCTTGATCGGCGTTTAGTAAGTAACCAGGTAGTGATTTGCGCGACTCGCACCTCTTGGGCGACACGTTCTCCTCCCCAATCTATACCATCATAAGTGGAGTTGTCCCGATTAGTTTCTGCGAGCAAAACCACAAGTTCAATGCCATCTGAAGGCGTCAGGTAGGTCTCAGTGATGATACGGTATAGCTCAGCCAGATGGCTAGGGTTTCCCCACATGCCATGTATGAGGACAAGGAGATGGACAGAAGACATGGGGGAACAACGGCAGATAACTGACCAGTACAAGGTGGCTATAAACAATGCCTGTTTGGAGACCGCAGTGTAGTGTCGTGGCGCCGGCAGGGATTCGTCATGATGGGGGCCGAGTTCGGAGTGGCTGTTCACGCATTCACCGCAGCGGCTCAGCATCCGTCATGCTAGTTTTGCCACACCAAGACAGTCGTTTAGGAATTTTATGGTAGTACGTCATCTTGCCGTTTCACACTGCACAAGATTTCTCAAGGGCAGGTTTCAGCATATCTTGAGTAGAGATATCATAAAAATGTGATGCCCATTTGCAGATTTTTCACAAGTCGAAGTTGAGTGCTAAGATAAGATGAAGAGAAGGCACCGTTAGAGGCAAGAAATATTGGATTTTTACAGTCGACTCCTACTAGCCAGATTTCAACAAACAGTGTACATAGGTACCACGTCTGGGTGCATAGCTGGGAATTTCGCGTTACGTATCCATCGACTCGTCCATATCCCATTCTAGGCATCATGAGTCTCATGGATAAGTGTGTCCTTGGAGACAAATTTCCAAGTAAAATATGCCATTTGACTTGGCCTAGTAACGCGCCTATAACCATCATGCATGACCAATTGCAAGTACTGCAATTCGATGCCTCAAGAACCCTCAAGTTAAAAGCCTTTCAAAAGTGTGTACGCGCACCTGCCGGAGTTGATATATCTCATTTTTCCTCTCTAGGCACTGAGATTTAACGAGTCGTAGATGTACTCTAGGGCAATAATCTGTGCTTAGATCCTAGTCACTATCACTGATTTTCTTGTGAGAGGAAACCGATCACTCGTTCCGATACAGTACTAATCTAATGTTCGCCCTGTAGCTCTCTGAGGTAAAATCTATATCACCTGCCGCGGTCCTGGAGCGAACGATATTGTTCTTGCCACAAATTTAATTCAGGCATGGTTCAGAACAAACCCAGCCTTCGTCGACACATGCGATCTAATCTCTATACCGTTCTTTTTATCATACTGATCTCGACCACGCAGTTGAACCCGAGCAGCGCGATACTACAGGAAATGTATTTCGAGAACTGTCCTGATGAGTTGAGGAAATGGTTCTGGCACGTATGTGATGACTTCCAATCGTCCTTATTTTCTCAAACCAACCATCTATAGTTTTAAGTTTATTCCGACTATGGATAAACTCGCCCGTGAAACTGTACGTCCTAGATTCAAGGGTGCCCTGTGGAAACTACTCTTATTAGGCAGTGTCATGGGGAACGATCATCGCGAAGGCATTAGAAAGACCATAGTGAAATTCACTAAAGAAAAGGCACATCTGAGGAATGGCAGTCTTACCGACCCTGCCCTCACTTCTAATTGTACCACGAGCCAAGGCGAATGACGCCTGTATTGGTCTTGAGACGACAACAGAATTAGATACGAGTCGAAATTTTTCGAGGACTATTTGAGCCTGATGCATGTATAGATCGCTAAATATCAACGTCTGGGCTTTGTGGTGAAGGGTCAAGCAACTGTGGCGCCCCGCTTGGGCAGGCCGTCATATATCAAATACTTAAGTTTTTCTGAAGATTGATTCAAGGGCTTCATTATATAGAGGAATCACAGCCTTATTACTACATATCACTCGCCTTAATGTTCTGAATACTTTCATCCTACGTTACATCGGATATTACTTCCATTTCCATGATGATCGCGCTCAGATATTATATCTTCCGATCATACGAACTGAAAATTATTCAAACTCGAAAAAATAGTAAATGATATCTCGGTAGATGCAGATGACAGCAGAGGTGTATATACTATTTCAATTGTGTAGCTAAGGTCCGCGAAGACCGGCGACAGCAGCCTCAGGGCACTATGTCGGCCCCCTGAACTTCTCAACCACGATTAATTTACCTCGGTGCGTCATCAGGTTCACGATCAGGTACGCGTCTAACGGTACCGATAAGACGTGGAATTGACGGTGACCTTTAGAGGCTGGAGCGCCACACTCGCCCGTCTGGTTAATTATATTATTGCACTCGTAACTGCCAGGCCCAAGTTCCCTTTTTGTTCATCAATTCAATTCTATATTGTATTATACGAGTACCCATTCCTTCCGATGAGGATATCGCGAGGAAGCCGTTTCTCTGGTTGGAAACAGTACATTTTGACTGGCACATTATGCTTGCATAGAATACATATTTTCTGTACGAATATGGGCTGCCTAAGATTATATGGCAGCCTGGACGAGCACAATTTCCTCCCGCCAGCACTCCCTAGCTGGCTTGCTGCCATCCACCTCCATACAACAGTCTTTCTCGCAAGAGAAGACCATACAGGTGCCCCATTCCATCCCACGCGTCGCGTCTGGAACGGTACCGCATTTCAACATCTGCTCCACAGCTTTGCGATGCTCCTCGTCAGAGGGCGGCTTGTCCTCGGGGTGCCGGAGTACATTGATGAGGTTCGGCATTAACTGGCACTCGAACACGCGTTTTCCTTTACACACGGGGCATGGTGGGATGCCAGTAGGGAAGTACCTGCGCTTCTGTGTGTGAACAACAGTGAAGGCAGCTTTTGTGATGGGGAGGGCGGGCGCAGGTGGAGAAGGATAAAGTGATGTGAAGATTTTGTCTGAAGAGAACGGAAGGGGTGTCCCGTTTAGTTCATATCTACATATTACGCTCGTTAGATATAGGAGGTGCCACAAGAATGGGGGTATACTCGCCGGACGCATTGTTCGCTTTCGTAGCTAACACGCTTGGTAAAGCGCTCGAAGACGTGGTCTAGCTCAAGTGAGTCTTCATATGCCTCTGACATCCAAGAAACGTCTTTGGCGCCCTTGCCATCGTTGTCATCGTCTAAGCCGTCATCGATCTGCACTTTGGGTGAGACTTTACTCTTTGGTGGTGCTGGGAGATATTCGGACACAGTCGATAGATAGATCGGTGGGTAAGATGGTGCAGCCTTCCACGGTGATTCTTCGACAGTCACCGAAGCTATCGCTGTGAGGAGCTCGTCCTCTGACGTAGCATCTTCCTCATCCTCATCATTTTCAGCATCTTTATCGTCATTATTGTTTGGTTTAACAGTTTCTTCAGGCGCATCAGGGGGTAAATCCCCGAATATCTGGGCTCCAAACCCACCGCCGAACATACTAGGAGTTGATGCAGTGCTCATCTGTTTTATAATTTTGAGCAATCCGACATCCACGGGGATATGCGGACAACATACAGCAAATGGGTTGATTTTGGGTGCAGTTTTTTTCACCTGAGCCTGGGATCGGGCTCGTGCTTGTGCTTCCTCAGCTGCACGCTTTTTTGCAAGCTTCTTCTCAAGTTTCGCAGCATACTTGTCATTCCGTCGCAGGCCTCTCCATGCTCGAATACTAACAAAACGATCCGATCAAGAGCTCATGAGTACCATACGCAGAGGCGGTATATCTACGAGCCTTACCTGCCGTGTTTACCCTGACAGGACGCCTTAGCGCAACCCCAGATATACATGGCACGATCCATAGGACTATCCTCGAAAGGACACCATATTTGCACAAGAAGTTCGGAGGGGTTTGAACAAATTTTGCATTGAGACGAAGATAAAGAAGGTTCAAGTGAAGGAAGAAATGCCTTGTACGAGAAAGTATAAGTGAAACAACCGAGTATCGAAGTACATTGGGGGGATATCGTACAGGATGCCCTCCAATACGAGAGACAGCAGCATCAGTGATATCCGAGATGGACTGCACAGCACCGTCCGGCACACCCAACAGAACTGATGTCTCTACTTCGGATATAAGTTCGTCGTCAGAGTCCGACCAATCATCATCTTGTGGGATTCCCATAGTGGATACAGCCTTGATCGGCGTCTGGGAAGAATAAAAGGATCAGAGTTCAGATTGACAAGGGTGACGGAAAAAGCGAGAGATCAGAAAAGCATGAATGGTATAATTTGAAAGACTCGTCATGTTCCAGCTGAACAGAGAAACTCGGCCTCGCCAGGTTCAGACTCGTCATCTAAATGGTTCATCACGAAAAAGAAATGATAGTGATCAACTCACCGTTGGCTGTGTTGGTTTGAAGGAAACTCCGGGTGGCGGCGTCGCAACTTTTTTTAAAGGGTACTGCTAAGCATGACTACACAGTGCCTCATGGGAATCCCGATTTGGTAAATCCTTTCAAATGCCTCCGGTTCTCGACCAAACGGAGGATCGGGTTTGCCGATGTCCCTACACTGCTTCCTTGTCTCTTACCACCATCCCTCTCTCGTCCCCATATCATGGCTTCACTGCCATATCCAATTGACGCATCGTCTCTGGTCTCCCGACATAAGCGTAGGGGTGTTGCTTTATCTTGTGCAGAATGCCGGAGGTATGCATTTTGTAATTTCAAATGCGGCTAGGCCTCTCTTTATAACACCGACAACGCGATAGGTTGAAACTCAAGTATGTTTTCTCTCGATAATCGTGAGATTAATGGGTATTCATGTACTGGTCATCGTCTCACTAGGTGTAGTCGCGTCTTCCCATGCAGGTAAGTCATGGCTATGTCTGCGCAAGACGACTTCATTTTGAACACTTAGAACGCAGTAACTGTGTAAAGAAAGGCTGTTCAGCGATCTGCCCTGACGGTAAGCAAAATAATAAGACCCTCCACAATTCGCCACACTAACGTGGTGCGCAAGGCTCCCTCACCACTGGCAAGGGGAATCGGTAATTAATTCACTTGATTTATAATCCCCCCGCTCATGATCAATTAGATTTGTCCTTGCAAACACAGAAATACTTCACGAAAAGATAAATCAGCTCTCAAATCGCGTCCGGCAATTGGAAGATGGCCTCTCTGAGTCTCACGGGCGAAATTCCTCCATGACACATCCGCTATTGACAGAAGACCTCTTGAAAATAAAGCGCCCATTGGAGAGAGAACGACAAGATCACCCTAGTATTCTGAAAGATGACAAGGCCGACCTGAATGATGACATTGATTCAGTGGGTTCGCTGTGGGTCCCCATCAACACGGTCCATCAGTAACGTACTCATTCATTATACCTTTTCCAGATCAATCTCGCCTGGTGGCCGTGCCACTTTTTTTGGTCAGACGGCGAACTCTTGGGTATGTCAATCCTTGAACTGCCTATACTTCATCAGCATTTATCTTTTGTTCATCAGTATCTGCTACAAGTACGTTCAAGTCTGCATGTGGTCTCGACCTAAAAAATAAAACGAGGCTCGTTTATTAGAACGAAGAGGGCTTGGACGAGGAAGAAGAAAGAGTTACACATTCCTCCCCACAGCCAACTAGCCTTCCATGGCTCGATCACGCTTTCCCTTTTGCCAGCCCAGCGAACAAGAGCACAGAGAATATCAGGGGATCAATACTGCCATACCTTCCCCAAACATTGACAGCAGCCAAAAAGATCTGTGATATCTACTTCCGACACGCTGCCTGGATGTGAGTCCAAGTTTACTAGCCAGTCCCGAGTATCTTTATTTGTTTTTTCGACTGACTGGTGACTGCGTTAGGTATACACCGATTTCGGAGAACGACTTCCTAGAAACAATATTCCGGCCAATGTATGAACAGAATGGTATATACCAGGGCTCGGTTAGCTCTCACAGCCTGGCAGTACTATTCCTGGTATTGTCTATTGGAACCCTCTTGGACCTGAATATGCCTGCCCATTCGCCGCAGGCAATGCACTACTACCAGTTGGGCCGTGCCGCACTTGCCCTTGATTCAGTAATCGAGGAGCAGACGATACCTGGTATACAAGCTTTGGTAATTTTGCTTCTTTTCCCTATCTCAAAGTAATCATACATTGATAAGCTTTCCAGGTCCTGATGTGCCACTTCATGTTTTTATCCGACATGGGTGGGCCGCGGTGGGTGATCATGGGGATGGCAGTCAAACTAGCTCAAAGTGTCAGTTCTTACATTCTCCATTTGGTCGCTCACTGATTGCCATCTCACTCGCTATAGCTGGGGCTTCGTGAGTGCATTCTTCTTTACGCTAGGCTAGGCGACAGTGAATACTGACCGCCTGCGGCGTTCAGACCGGGACAGTGGGAAGTGGAATCTTAATGTTGAAGAGTCTCGCAAGCGTCGTGAACTATTTTACGAACTACTGACATACGACTCCTGGCAGGTGAGCCTTGTTTTAGTAATTATGGAGACAGCCGCTGAATTTTGTGTCTTTTATTCGAAGAGCTTGACGTTTGGGCGGCCGCCCTCGCTATCAATGCTCCACGTTGACACCAAATTACCGCATGAAACGTTCAAAAACAGTAAAGGGGAGGTTGAGATGAGTTGTACGTCTGTCAAGTCCACGGCGTTATCCCGGTGATTGAAAGATGGTTCCCAGTCGCAGCATGGAAACACAGGTTCTCTTCACAATGCTTGAGTGTCGTCCATGACCAAGCCTTCGGTGCTCGCACACCCAACTACAAAGTTATTCAGGAACTCGACAAGAAGGTGCGCCAAGATTATGTGCCGCCCAGCCTACAGGTCCCGGGGTTCGGCGGTAGAGCAACGAATAATGGGCACGAAACGGAACAACCAACTATCCAGCTAACGATGCAGCGGTACATTGCTTTCGCTATTAAAGAAATATGTAAGTAGCGCTTTTTTGTTATCTGTCTAGGAGCACTGACCTGTCTATCTACAGCCCTGTTCTACATGCACCGAGGATACTTTGCGCAAGCTATGGAGGATAGTCCAACAGATCCCATGGGCAACAAGTATTCGCAGTCGGTGCTTGCGGCCTACACTAGTGCAACTACCTTTGTAGGGCTGATAGAGAGCCTGTTCAAGCAGCACCCGGGGTTGACAGAGCGAATGTGGTTTCTCTTCACGCATGTATTCTCCTGCTCGGTAAACACGCGTGATTCGAAATCTGTGTCCATACTAATGTTCTTTGGATTGAAATTAGATTGTTTTGGGATCCATCGCTGTCAAGCCGCAGATGGCATTAGCCCCATCCGCCCTATCTCATTTGCAATCGGCATACCACTTGTTTGCACGCGTGTCGGACAAGAGCCGCACGAACAAGATACTGGTTCGCACCCTTGCTTAATGATGTGAGGGTTAACCACTAACCTTCATTAATCCAGCCAATACTACAGAAATTGAGCGATCGTGCCTACGCAGCACTGCCAAATTCTCAACACCAGCGAGAAAATGGAACCAGGTCCCCAATCTTTGGGGTGACCAGTATTAAAACTGAAACCGCCGATGAGTTGTCGACGCTGGGTGGGATGACCAGGCTTGTGACGCGGGGTACACCATCATCGCCATCATATAGTGAATCGAGCCCAGCATCTGCATCGCAGGCGTCACCACCGCCGACCACACATGACGGTCCGCGGTTTGCAGACGTGGCGAGTGCGCCTACATGGCAGCATTATACCCCTGTTCAACAGCAGCACCAGCAACAACATACCTACGTCGAACCTTCCTCCCCATATCACTTAGAGGATACAGTCCGGCAAACAGACTTATCACACATTTATGCTGGTCAGGTTCCTGGCACCGACTTCTATGGATATCCCATGTTCGACTATCATGGTATGAACCTCATGACATCGCCGACTGATAACTCTGCTGGGCAATACATGCAACCCAACCTAAATCTCGTATGGCAGAATTTTGCGGATCAATTGATTTACAAGTGAGGCACTTTGTTTTAACATTTAACATCTCTTCACCTATCTATACCATATGTATTTAAATCCCCGGAATGATTCAAATGTACACAACACCGTATTTTAGCAATAGTTAGTCTCTGTATCTTTATTCCAAGCCCTACTTAGGATACATACCGAGCACGATCTTCGGAAGAGACTCCTAGACATGGCGCGTTAACCTGTGGCGTAGAAATCAACCTACACGCCCCTAACACCAGCATGCGATGGCTTGAATTCATCGCTTATCTTCCTTTTTATCGTTAGTCCCATAGGCAATGAATAAATCTGTGCTTGCAAAGCGCGGACGATCCGAGTGCGTTTTGTTTATTTGTGCTGGTTATGATAAGAATGTAGTAGAACACCATTTTGGCCTCCTCCGTGACAATCCTGCCGCGATTCAGCGTTCTTTCGTTTCTTTTCTCTCAAATTCGTACGGTAGCATGCCCATTTCAGATGCCCGCACGCGGAATAAGATTAGCCTGAACCCCACCCAAGTTTCGTCCACGTCGTACGTGTCCATTTCCCCCGCATTTGCGGACACAAACTTCGAATATTCGCTGACTAGAATCTCTTCCAATTGTGATTTGCTTCGGCCAGGATCCCTAATAAACACATACCGAACATTTTGCTGTCGAATGTACTCGTCGTGCTCTCGCTGCATGCAACCAAGGAGTGGCTCCTCGACCTTGATGTTGGCGTGTTCTGGCTTCTCATGAGAGTGTTGGCTTGCGGCGGGTTGGGCGTCCTTGTTTGGGAAGGGTTAACAGGGCAGATGGTGAAGCGCAAGACTATTGAGGTATGTTATGCCACTACTTCTGAAGCTTTAATCATTTTAACGGGATTATAAGTGGTCGGTGCTGGGCATGTCGTCGATGCTGTTATTTTTGAAGCACGCAGCCCTCTTTACTGCATTATTTCGGCTTTCTTCAACCCGGTGCGCTCACGTTCAACTTTTTGTATCTTCCGTGTGTTTACATATCCTGGACAGGGTTATTCTCTTCACCCATTTTTCGACACTCTGGCTAGCCTCTCTGCTGAACCTGTCATCAGTAAATTTCCTTCGCTTTCCTCTCCGTAATAGTCCCCAAAACTTGCTCTACAGGCTCGCAAATCGCTATTCATTGCTCTCGCGTTGTTGATTTCAGTCTCGACCGACACTCAATTCTTTACGATGAATTCGTGGCGCGTTCTCACTGGTTATGGCGCACTATTCATTCATGCACTTACTTCAAGTGCGTTGGATAGTACTATGGGAGTACTTTCCCCATCACTGGGATCAACATTTACTATCGCCATGTCCACCCTTGGTGCATCCATATTTGCTCTTCCGTTCTATCTCTTCAGATCAGTAATGGTATGTTGGCAATTGTGTCCTCTGGCATAGAAAAGCTGAAGTTATTTAGTTCTCGTTCCCGATACAACCGGCCCTGCCTCTTATGTCACTTGCCGTCCTCCCTGTCATCGCATATGCGCTACTGTTCTTTTCCCCTATCAACGCACGTTCATTGGCCCACTTATCATTCACACCTCAGCATTTCAAGCTATCTTACCCAGCCAATACCCTTATATCCGCCATCTTGGGAACTATGGCATTCTCACAATTTCCCTCATGGAGCGACCTCTTTGTCGCTGGCTTCCTATACGCAGGTATATGTTTATCTTAATGCTTTTTCTCAAATGTCGCCGACTTGTTGCAGGTATGTTCCCTCAGGATGTAGATGCCTTTACCGTAGCGCCACGGACGCCCAGGGCTCGTCTACTCAAAAGTTATCTCAAAACAATTCTGTCGAATCCGGAATCTAGAAAAATATTTTACTTCCTGTGCTTAAATATGTGCTACATGTTGGTGCAAATGCTTTATGGCGTTTGGACCAACAGCTTGGGTTTGATATCTGATGGTACGTCTTCAATTCCATTGTATTATAGTTTTCTTTACTGTTTCTATAGCGATCCATATGGCGTTCGACTGCATGGCTATCGGTGTCGGGCTCTTCGCATCCGTGATGGCAACCTGGGAACCAAACGAACGTTTTACCTATGGGTGAGCTCAGTAGTCTCGAACATCAGTTTTCGAGACTTAATGCAGCACCAGCTATGGCCGAATCGAAACTTTATCAGGGTTTGCAAATGGTATTTTTTTGATCTTGATTTCCATTTTCATTATATTTGAAGCTATTCAACGCCTGTAAGTCGCTTCACAGTAATGTCTGTATTTATTTTCAAGGTATCTTCTCCCTTAGTTTGGATCCGCCGGAGATGAATACCAGCCAACTTCTGCTTGTCAGCTCTTTAGGATTGGGAGTGAATCTATTTGGAATGTTCGCTATGGGTGGGCACCATCATCATGTAATACCGATCCAACTTTGTTCCATTCGTCAACTGAAACATATTTATAGGGAGGTCATTCGCATTCGCATGGGCATGGTCACTCTCATGCTTCTAGTAGCACTCATGATCATTCTGCTCATCCACCGAACTCTGACAACACATCTGAACATTCACATTCGCCTCCCCTTGCAGCTCTTCTGCTGCCCTCGCACTCACACTCAGAATCCAAGCCACCGAGACTTCATGCTCGCTCTCATTCACACTCACACTCTTCCGAACCCCAGTCCTCATCACCTGATCACTCGCACTCACACTCACACTCACACTCGCACTCAAACTCCTCGTCAGAACCTTCTCACTCCCATGCTGAATCGCATTCGCATCCACACTGTCCGCCACCCGAACCTCATCCTTCAGGGAGTACGACCTCGACGAAACGCGCCTTCCCGGGCCCCGCCATTGACATTAACCATTGTGATGACGATGTCCATTCGCCACTGTCGGCCGCCCTCACTCCGAACTACAAGTTTGTCCACGATGAGCATCTTACGACACACCACAACAGCGGCCATTCGCATTCACATTCAGGACATGAGGGCCACAGCGACAACATGCGAGGCGTGTTTTTGCATGTCATGGCGGTGTGTAAATTACTAAATATTTTGGAAGTTTATATTGATGTACAGTACAGGATACACTTGGGTCTGTCGGAGTTATCATCTCGACCTTATTAATCCAGTTCTATGGATGGACTGGTTTTGATCCAATAGCATCGCTGTTCATAGCCATATTGATCGCTGCTAGTGTTGTCCCACTTGTCTTGGACACAGGCAAAATCCTAGCCCTCGATCTTGCAAACCGTGACACCGACATCCAAGACGCGCTCTTGCAGGTGTGTTCAACTTCATATGTTGTTTGGATTCAGTTCACAAACCTTTTGCAAGTTGCAATCCATTGAAGGCTTGGCCTCGTACACAGAGCCACGGTTCTGGCCCAAAGATTCATCGACCATCATTGGGTCGATACATATCCAGCTCGCCGCTTCCGCGTCGTCATTTGATCCGCACGGCCCTCACTCGAGCCAACGCACAATATATACCA
Source organism: Sphagnurus paluster (assembly GCA_018282025.1). Lineage (NCBI taxonomy): Eukaryota > Fungi > Basidiomycota > Agaricomycetes > Agaricales > Lyophyllaceae > Sphagnurus > Sphagnurus paluster. The sequence goes on from JABCKI010005810.1 coordinate 21,313, forward strand.
GGTTGGATCGCGTGGTGGACCGTGTCGACGCTCTGCTGCGGCAGAAGATACCCGGGCTTGAAGAGCTTACAATACAAGTGGAGGAGCAGAAACGATAACTTACATTGTACGTTTGAATACTATATCATTATGCATTTCTCGCTTTATGTGCTCTGCGACATAAATTATGTAATCAGACAGCGTGTTTCATCTCCAGCACCTACTCTCATACCGAGAACCTCCACGCGTGGACAAAGTAGGGTATTCATGCAAGCCTAACTCAACACATACCCTCTTACGACATTCTGGACTTGCTCTATCTGGTGCTCCATCCCACATTTCAATTCAGTCCCCTTGACTTATCGATCCGAGAAAACTAGTTCCAAAAATGTGCTAATTCCGTGACTACGGCAGGACACTTGTTAACTGAATAAACATCGAACGAAGTTGGGGTACCCGACTGTAGCAGCCTGGGTTTATGTTCTCTTCTCTCGTAGTTTATGATGCTTATGGTGAAAGCTCATTTGTGAATGAAGCATGTCTTTGCCCCATGGCCCCGGAAACTCTGTTCTACTCTATCATCACCTGCAGTGTCTCCGGCACTCCATTAAAACTCAATTCGATCAACGAAATACTGAGAGTTACTAGGTCCCTGACTGACTGCGGCTGTGAGAGCTATTCCCATGAAAAATCCCATTTTAAAAATAACCTGCTTCCTCTGACCGCCCACAATCCCATGTACAGACTCATCGCGACTGAACTCGGAGCTTCAACTGAAGATTACACTCCAGAAATACGCCACTTCCTTTCATTTATCTTGATTTCGTCAATTTTCTCAGCGATTCTAGTCCCTCTTCTCGGGCTACTGTTTGCACTATCTACATCCCACTTACGACGCACACATATATTCCTCCTCAATGTGGTTGCAATATCACTAGGACTTCTGAGTGGAGCGCTGGTCATCCATTTATCAGTAAGTTTCGATAAACTATCGGGACGTGACTAACTCTGTATATAGATCAAGAGCATATTGTCACCGCTTTCCGGACTCAATGCTTTGGAAGGTACGGCCAAGAAGTTGATCCTAGTGTCACTATTTAAATATTATCTGGAGATTTTCTCTACATCTTCTTATCTGTCTGGATGACACGGATCACAGAGGCAATTCTGGTCCTTCGTGTCATTGTTATATTCACACCATCATACGACCGAGTCCATAAGATGTGGCCGCTTCTTGCATTTCCAGTGACGATGAAAGCTACTCGGGCCGTACGCAAAATCTTATTCCTAGTTCAGTGGAAACACAATACCTGGGAACAGAGCATGGTTCACTTTAACACTCCACAAGGCCTGGATATACCAGAAGTAAAAGCCGGCTGGTTGCTTGAATTTTGACGACATGTAAGTACTGTCTGAAAACATCTATCGAGTAGATCTGAAAAATTCCTAGTAGATATATATCCTCCCTCTTCCTCTGGCGATTGTACGCCTCCTCCAGAGCTTCGCCAGGTATGACACGCTGGCGCGTTGACTCGGCCCCATCTTGTGAGCAGACTCATGTCTCGGCTGCATACAAATGACAGGAAAAAGCGTAGATTCCTTCAGCGACAGGTTGCAGACCTTGTTCTGAATTGCCAGTACAAACTTCGTCTTCCCCAGTGCGTTCGTTTGAAAATCATCTTTAGGGCTGCCCCAAGTTGATACCATTATCTGTAGTGATCTTTGGTATTTCTGCGATTATCTTTATCTCTCTTGGCAATGTCCATGTCGCTACGAACCTCAAGATGACCGAAGCATTCGTAGCCATTATATGCACTGTGTTTGCGATGAGTGTGTATATCTTTCTTTCTCATCTTCCCCAACGGGTGCTTTCGCTACATACATTAATTTCCAGAAGGGAATATGAAGAAATAGCTAACATGCATCACACCAAGGACAGCCCAGCATTCCGAAGAAGAAATCAAAACTGGTGGAGAACTAAGCTAGACGTGAGTCTCCTATTTCTCCTCCTGCCTCCTATTTCGGAATCGGACATTTCAATTCAAATAATAAACTATTCCGAAACGGTTCGAACGTAGACACTGAAATTTGAATGATAGATAGATTACCCTTATGGGATGTCATGGCAGTCGATATCCCTTGTTATAAGTAAGTCCAAAACTTCTCTACCCTTGAAACTGATGGCTAATGATAGACGTACATCTCCAAAGAGGAAAGCTTGTCTGGATCCTCTTCAAGGTTAGTAGTGGATGTCCTTGACCACCCTTGCTGCTGGCTTCATGACTTTGAACTTGGACCATTCGTCTCATTATCTTGGACGTGGCGGCGGTGTCAAAAATTCTCTCATGAATGAAACAACGCTTTTGCTCAGATATCGCTAACCTATGTATCTATCGGCGTCCTATTGGTCGTCCCCTGCAGTGTCTCCAACATTCAAGTAAATATAGGTCTCTGAACCTGATCGATTTTCTAGGGTAATGCCCATGAAAAGACCTATATGAACCTGTTCTGTTATGCCTGTATTGACTAGTAGACTATATACACACTCATGGCGACTGAGCTTGGAGCTCCAACTGAGGCCTATGTTGAAGAAATCCGCCACTTCCTTTCATTTATTGTCATCTCGTCGATTTTCTCCGCGATCCTTTTGACTCTGCTCGGGCTATTATTTGCATTATCGACACCCCATTCGCGACGGACGCCAATCTTCATCCTTAATTTACTTGCAATACTGTTGGGTATTCTGAATGGCAGTCTGGTCGTCCACCTAACAGTGAGTAATCTTCAATAGACTTGAGGGTTAAGGTGCATGGGCAGTTGACTGAGTCGCCTCTTATGCCTAGGTCGAGACCATTTTGTCACCATCTGCTGGAATCAATCATGTAGAAGGTACGAGCCAACACATTAATCTAATAGGACCGTCTACATGTTATTTGCAGGTTTTTTCTACATGTTCTTGTTTATCTGGATGCCATGGATCACGGAGGCAATTCTTGTGCTCCGTGTCATCGTCATATTCAAGCCATCATACAACCGAATCTACGAGATGTGGCCACTGCTCCTAGTCCCATGCACGATAAAAACTGCCAGGGCTGTACTCAACATGAAATTCCTAATTCAGTGGACGCTGGAAACCTGGAAACTGAGTGTGCTTTATTTCGCCTCTCCGATGGGCCTCGATATGCCGGAAATCAAAGCGGGCTGGTTTCTGGAGTTTTTTGATGACGTGTGCGTCCTCCTTCGTAGCTATTATCTTATAGTTCAGAGCAAGAATTTCTACCAGGTACATATCCTCCCTCTTTCTTTGGCAGCTTTACCACCACTCCAGAGCAGCCCAAGATATGTCACGTTGGCGGGTTGACTCGAACCCATCTTGTGAGCCCAGTCGTGCCGCTGAGTTGCGTTAAATTGACGGGAAAATCCTAGATTCTTTTAGTGACAAGTTACGGACATTTTTTTGGATTGCCAGCACAAATTTCGTCTTCCCCAGTGCGTTTCTCCGAATATTTAGGCGGACCCGAAGCTCATGTTACGCATAGTGATCTGCGCCTACCTCGGCAATATCCATGTTGCTACAAATCTCAAGACGACCGAAGCATTCGTGGTCATTATATCTACTGTGTTTGCAACGAGTATGTATCTTTCTTGTCTCTCTCAAAATTGCCATGCTCACCCTGAAGTACTAGTCTGGGCGGGTACCACGTCCCATCGCGACACCAATGCCAAAGTCTTATGTTTCGGGTAGATGACGAAGGATCAGGGGACGCGGAGAGAAACTCAAATAGCGATAAGTGACTAGTCCTGCGCAATTTTTATTTTCGTAAATTGTATATCATTCTTTTATACCTCCCAGCTTTCCTGTGATATCGGGCCCGGAGAGATCACTGGTGATACTGCTAGAGAGTGACAGCAGGACTCTGGTTCGAAGTCATGGCATTCGAGTATCAATCTTGTTTCTGCTTAACTTGAACAGCTGACATAGAATACAGGGCCTTTTATGAAAAAACAGTAGCACAGTTGTAAGCTTAAAGACAACTTAGAGAGGCGGTCCAGGCTACTTGAGGATCGATCGCGGTACGTCATGGTGTATAAGCACGTGATTCAGTCCAAATCGTGCTTGCCGATCGGGGCCAACAATCGCGTCCTTTCTCTTTCTTCGACAACCACCAACAACACCAAGATGGCGCCGGTGTACGCCCTTGACCGGTTCTACCTCTCTATCACTGCCCTCGTCACCGTGGCATACCAGATGCTCGGCTTTGCGGTTGCGTGGACATTCAAGTTCGACAAGGTCACGGATTTTACAGGCGGTGTGTTCGTTTTCTGGCGAAGATGTGGATCAGTGCACTGAGATTATCCCGAAGGATCTAATTTCTTCTTTCTGGGTCAGTTTCACCGTATATATTAAAAGGTGGTGTGGTATAACCTCGATAATCGATATTACACAGCGCTCCTCACCTTATTGATCGGGAATACCTTTCATACGCGGAATATCGGTGTGTTTTTCTGGGCTGTTATTGGAGCCAGTATTAAGTCAAGGTTGCAGTTGCAAGTGTCTTCGTGATGGTATGGGCTACCCGGATAGCAGGTGTGTTGCGTAAAGCTCCGGAGACCCGGACGTTTGTCTCTAATTCTATGTGCGCAGGGTTCCTGTTATACCGTGTCTTGAAGGTCGGGAGCGACGCGCGTTTCGACGAAATCAGGAACAGTTTCTTCAAGTTTTTGGCTTTTTGGATCGGTGATACCTCTTTCGTTTTCTTCATCTTGGTGCTGACAAAGCGGTTTGTTTGATAGGTCAGATCCTTTGGGTAGGTTTTGTCCTGGCAAAATATTCGAACTTGTGGCCATGTCTAATTTTATTTATTCTAGGTCTGGACGGTGTCGCTACCAGTCACTATCTTGAATTCGCCCGCAGTCTCAGATACAGCTCGGCAGGGCTCAAACCCAGCCTTTGGAACATCAAGAGACATTGCCGGGATTGTCTTCTGGGTGTTGGGTTTCTTGATCGAGTCTGTGGCAGATCAGCAAAAGGTGAGTTGTGCAGAATGAACACAAAACAGAGTTTTCTCACTTTCTCGGTGCAGTTTAGCTGGAGGCAAAGTCCCGCCAATAATGGAAGTCGCCCGATAAATGTAGCTATCCCACTTCTTCCTAATAGACTTGTTTTCATTGGTTTGAATAGACAGGACTATGGGCATGGTCGCGGCATCCACCATACTTCGGAGAGTGCGTACCAGGCTCATAACTACACACAACATATTCTAACTCGTACAGCTAGGATGATGTGTTGGTGGGGAATATGGATCCTATGCCTATCGCCGACTACGAACGGGTCGCTCTCATCCTCGGCCAAGGCAGCACAATATGGTGCTATCGTGTCCCCGATATTCACTGTCCTGTACGCTGCCTTGTACATTTGTGTTTTTGGCACAGCTCCTCACTGACCTCCAGGCTGTTGATGTTCGGCTCGGGGCTCCCGTCGGCTGAGAAACCTCAGGCGAAGCGGTACTATCTAAAGACGCACGGTCTGCAGCCCGACAAGAGGATTCCCGATGCGTGGCCCGAGTACCAGGCATACCTAGCACGGACGTCAATACTCATTCCGCTACCGCAGGCGTTATATTCAAGGCTGCCAGCGTTCATTAAGAAGACGGTGTTGCTAGACTTTCCCATGTATCAATTTGACGCGGAAGGGTTGGATGGGAGGGAGGCGATGGAGGAAGAGCGGGTTAGGCAGGGGTGAATTGAATGTGAAGGATTACTTGTATCGGATATGTACTTTGAACATTCTAGCATATCACATCCATACCGTTTGATCGCGTGCACTCCAAAGTCCGATGCTTGTTTCGCAGCTTTTTGGCACGGTATGAAGGTAATCTGTATAACCACAGTCTTTTACACTTGAGATCTAGACTTCTGTCTGTTGTTGACCGTGCCTGTACATGTGCACGTGGAAAGTTTGAAATGGCAAAGTCCCACTCTCCGCTGTCTGTCGATACCACCATATACCCCCGTCCTCTGTTCGTGGCAGCGAAGAGGACTCTTCGTGCAGATGGCTCTCAATCTTGCGGATCCAGGCGCTATTGTGGGAGCATATGATTCCATCGTCGACACTCGCAACGCGCACAATTGGTGAGCACCGTGCTTGCGCTCGACAAAGGCATTTCCATTCATCGCGACAATATTAATATCTTATCGCAGGCTCCTGCTTCAGTACACGAAAGTGCGTCCAGCTTTGATCATCCTATGTAGGAAGTAGACGTTGAGTGTGCACTCGCTGTCTAGATTGATGAACTGACGCTGTTCGACCACGGCACCGGTGGCCTGCGCGAGCTGAAGCACAGTATTGAGGACTCGGAGCAGGTCCACATAGGGTTTTATCGCGAAGAAGGGGTTAGCGACGCGGAGGCCGGATTTGTCGTCATCAACTACATCCCTTCCTCGACCCCCGCTGTCAAAAAAGGTGTGTCCTTCGCCCCACCCTGCAGCATGCCGTTGCATATTTACGAACTTATCAGCACGCGCGCTGGTCCACTCTCGCCGTGTTGGGTCTGTGTTCAAAGTCCGTAATACAGCCATTGTTCTCTCAGGGTCTATTGTGGGGCCTATTATAAGGCGTTGGCTTATGTTGAATCCCCCTCTCAACAGAAACACCAGGCGACTTTGACAGTCGACCATCTTGACCAGCTCACACCAGACGCCGTACGCAGCGCACTTGTACAACAGAAAGACGAAGACGAAGACTCCACCGCTCACACCAAGCTACCAATGGGACGCACCGCATCTATGCCCATCGCCTCAGCGCCTATTCAGAGCCAGATACCCACCCGCAACCCCCAATACTTCCCCGGCTCCCACCTGCACGACTCGCCGCCGTTCAGCCACACAAAGGCCCTCCCAGACACCCACGCCCCACCACCGATCCAGCCCATGCGTCGCGCCGCATCCGAGGCCCCCACGCCCCACACGACCAATTTCTTTCCCGAAGCAACGCCCATGGCCAAGTCTGCGAGCATGTTCTCCTCGTTCATCCGGCGCAAGAAGAAAACCGCGGACTCGGCGGCGACGACTTCGGACTCGGACGACGCGGGTCCGCCGCCGACGCCGCCCAAGGACAAGGGCAAGTTCTCTGTCGGTGGCGGTATCCCACCACCCGTCCCACCACATGAGTATAATTACCAGGCGAATGGCAACGGCTTCGTGTATGGACATCTACCGAAGCCGGTGCCGGTGCGTACGCTCTACCAGGACCCATCCGGGAGTACATCAGAGTACGCGGTCGTGTCGCATGCGAGCAGCTCCAGTCCACACCGCAGATCGCCAGACGAGTTTGGTGGCGTTGGGGGGTACAACGTCCAGAGCCAGACGCAGACGCAGGGCTATGCTGCTATGCACAATGAGGGCCACGGCGGGCCCTTGGTGCAGTCGATGTCGCTGCCGCTGCGCGGGAAGTGGCTAGTGGAGCCGATGGACGCGGCGGAACGGCTGCGACGCCGGCAGGAGGAGGTGAAGCAGCGGCAGAGGGAGGAGGCGGAGGCAAAACGGGAGGAGGCGCGGCACCGGGAGGAGATGAGGCGGCGGAAGGAGCGCCAGGTAAGGGAGTTGCAGGAGGAGGAAGAACAGCGCCGTGCGTCGCTTGAGGCGGAGCTGCAGCGTATTGTGGCTGAGCGCCGGCGCAAGGAGAAGAGAGAACAGGAGGAGGAGGAGAGGAAAAAGGCGGAGATCGAAGAGCGGAAGAGGGTGGATCGCGAGCGGCGGATGGAGGAGCATCGGAAGCTTGAACAGTGGAGGAACGACCAAGCGAGGATGGCTGAAGAGTCCGCCAGGCGCGCGGAGGAAGCGAGGAAAAAGGAGGAGGCCGAGAGGATGAAGAAGATACAGCTTGTCGAGGCCAAGGTCAAACGAAGTCACAATGCTGACGCACTCGTCTCGGGCTGGGTGACGATGCAGACTCACGACTCGCTGCTGTGGAAGAGACGGTTTTACAAGTTCATCGGGAGTGTGGTGTACTTTTACCGGAACGCAAACGTCAGTGTCAGATTTGACTACTGGTGGTTTTTTGTTTTAACGAGCTCTGCAGGATACCCACCAGTGCCTGGACGAGGTTGAGCTGCTGGGAAAGCTGCGTGGGCTGCGCGAGTGGAACGAAGGCTATGAAGATCTGGAGGCGATCCCACATTCATTTGCGATTGAATTCCAGGATGAACAAGAACACTGGTCGCTGTTCTCGGATTCAGAAGAAGAGAAGGTGTGTAACAAACAACCCAATCCTTGTGTTCTCGATTTCAACTCCATCCGCAGTATAAACTACTTGGGCTTTTGCATCACGCAGCTGGGCTGTAGATGGGTCGTATATATGTAGATTATTTAACACAAACGTACTTTTAGTTAGGTAGTTCACATACCACAAGGAACTTGATACCCTCCGACTGTGACGTGACCTGCGTGACTCGCATTCTTCATCTTAGTGGCACTGAGTTGTTGTCGTCGAGCACTGTGGGTCAGTCGTGGTCCCCGTCTGCAATGGCAGGCCTCATCTCTCCAAAACCAGTTTCCTATCTCCAGCACAATGGCCAGTACAACCCTTATGCTCGCGGAGGTCTTTCCAACTACTCTGTGACCCCCCCTCTCTCCTCCGCGTCCCACCAGCAACCCGGCCAGTTCATGAACAACCCCAATACCAATGCTAACCTTGCTGCGCAAGAAGACAGCAAGATATATGGCCTGGTGATTGATCTCCTGGATCCTAACACCCGGGAGGGTGCCTTGCTCGAGCTGAGTAAGAAGCGGGAGCAGTACGACGACCTCGCACTTGTTCTCTGGCGTTCCTTTGGTATGTTTTCTCGACAGTCTACTACTCTGTCATTAGCATTAACCTCCGCTAGGTATCATGCCCGCACTGCTTCAAGAGATTGTCTCTGTATACCCCCTGCTTTCGCCGCCAAAACTCACCGCCCACGTTTCAAATCGAGTCTGCAATGCGCTCGCGCTTCTCCAATGCGTTGCCTCCCATTCAGAAACACGTCAATTATTCCTCAATGGTCAGTCTCACAGTGCGCTCATGCTTGCAAGTGTGCTTGACCCTATCGCTCCGCAGCCCACATACCACTTTTCCTGTATCCATTCCTGAACACGACCTCCAAAACACGCCCATTTGAATATCTGCGCCTCACGTCTCTTGGTGTCATCGGCGCACTTGTAAAGGTACGTCGGATCCCCACTTTTTGCCCATGCTCCGTCCGACCCATGGTTGACACTGACGCTGACACCGCCCGATCACAGCAAAACGACAACAATCTGGTAATTCATTTCTTACTATCGACGGAAATAATCCCGCTCTGCCTGCGCATCATGGAGACAGGCTCCGAGCTCTCAAAAACGGTCGCTATCTTCATCGTGCAGAAAATCCTGCTCGACGAGACCGGGCTGACGTATATATGCCACACCTATGAGCGCTTCTACGCTGTCGGCACCGTGCTTAGCAATATGGTCAACCAGCTGGTGGAGACGCAGGCCGTGCGCCTGCTCAAGCATGTCGTCCGGTGCTACTTGCGCCTCAGCGATAACCTCAGGTGAGTAAGCGAGTGTGATGGGTAACCGTATCACTCAAAGCGACGATTGCAGAGCGAGAGAGGCGTTGCGCGCTTGTCTCCCTGAACCCCTTCGTGATCAGACCTTCAGCCTCCTGTTGAAGGTGTGCATTATTTTTTTAATTTGGCAGATTGCCACGGCGGCTGGCTAACCGATTTGATCTGCAGGGTGATATGGTCACAAAACGATGCCTCACGACGCTCTTGCACAATCTCAACGAACCCTAGTACCCGGAATTTTGTCTATACATACTTACACTCTGCATTGCTTGTTATTTATTCCAAGTGTACGAATCTGAAAGCGCGGACGATGTCGAATAAATAGTATATTACTAGTTGGATATCAAGGATACTGGTTTTTAAGCGTTCTAGATGTCGCGCAGGCATAGACTGGTGACTGAAGTGTTCGTACCACCCGCGTCCAATCTGTAGCTGGCTCGGTCACCCCTCTGTCTGTTGGCTGTGGAATAAATATCGGCTGAGATGTGTGTAGTTTCACCAAAATACATGATAGCTAGAGATGACATGCAGGGTTCTGATTAGAGTTGATATGTTGACGTCGACGTGCGTGGGACAAGTGATGTTTTTTTCTATTTTCCTGCCGTCATGAACATGACTATCTGTAATGCCCACGACGCGCTCCTCAACGGCGCTAACGACTGTCTCCTCGCCGCTGTTCCCTTCTACTACTCTTTCAAGCCCAGCCTCATTCCTGACGTTCCCGATGATTACATCGCTGTCGCAGCTCCCATCCTCGCTTACTGGTCCCTCTCCCTTGTCTTCCATCTCCTCGACATCTCGGGTTGGAAATGGCTTGACAAGTATCGCATACATGACTCTGAGGAGGTCAAGTCCCGGAACCGTGCGACCCGGTCACAGGTTATCTGGGCAGTGCTATTCCAGCAGCTCCTCCAGACCCTACTCGGCCTGTTCTGGTTGGCGAATCAGGAGACAACGACCCATCACGTAGAGGAGATGCAGACTCTGGCACGGCATGTGCTACCCACAGTTCAGTGGGTGGTAGGGGTGCAGAATGTCCCTGCAGTTCTGGGAGATCTTGTATATTACCTCTACTGGTGGGCAATACCCACAGTACAGTTCATTATTGCTATGTACGCCTTTCTTGCTGGGTCAACAAATCGTTTATAACTAAAAGGGATTGATAGGTTTATCATCGACACTTGGCAATACTTCCTGCACCGGCTCATGCACATAAACAAGTTCTTGTACCGCCAATTCCACTCTGTCCACCACCGGCTGTATGTCCCATATGCCTTCGGGTCGTTGTACAACCATCCCGTCGAGGGCTTTGTACTTGACACACTCGGCGCGGCGCTCGCAGAGCTCCTAACGTGTATGACCACTCGCCAGGCCACACTCCTATTCAGTTTCTCCACCTTCAAGACTGTCGACGACCACTGCGGCTACAGCCTACCATTCGACCCTTTCCAACTTCTGACAGGGAATAACGCAGATTACCATGATATACATCATCAGGTACGTACCCCTACGGTACATAATGTTATGCCGATGGACAGGTTAACTGATTGGCGCTTCAGGCTATCGGAATCAAGTCGAACTTTTCACAGCCGTTCTTCGTACACTGGGACACCATCCTTGGTACACGCATGACTCGCCAGGACATAGAGCTTCGCAAGAAGAAGCAACAGAAATCAGATTAGAACATTCCCTATGCACGCGCCACCCACCTCTTCCCCCGTTTGTCACTTACATACTCCTAATTACTCCCCGACCGAGTCCCCGTTGGTCGCCAAGATGCTCCACTACCGCCTAAAATATTCAGACCATTCACATCTACACACTTTCAACGTTCAGCTTGCGCACCCTATATATGTACCATAGCCCACTTTTTGGCAGTATCTATAATACTTAATGATTCATGGTTGCTTGAGTTACTTGGGTGATCGCTGATAGATTTTCAGCGGGAATAGAATGATATAGCGCGTCAGCCCGGACCGTCGGCTTCGTTGACGTTATATTCCACTTGAAAATTTAAATAAGCCAAGCTACAGCATTTCCGGTTTATCTTCGCCTTGGCCAGTGTTACATTGAGATGTCCTTGACAGCGATCTCAAAAACTTGGTCTGGATCCTATGTTCATTGCACCGGTTATCTGCCGAATCTGACGGCCTTGCCACAAAGAACCTTCTCTAGCAAAGAACCTTCTCTAGCATTTTCCAAGAGCACCAGGAAAGGGCTTCTGTTGAAGTTAAATGTGGCGCATTACTTCCCAGCTCTCATTACCTCGAACCAAGCTTCGTGGGCTGACAAGGGGAACCACTTCTATCACCTGTACTCATTTTTCCCAGGTCAACTTCTTGGATCGTATTTCACTCATAGGCGCGACGTTTGACTCCTGGCATAACAGATGGGCGTCACTGCCAGCAACCTCCAAGGAGAATAAATGCGACGAACCCCAAAATTCAAATATCACATTCTGAACATTGACATCGAACCTCATAGAACATTTCCCAGTGCGTGGAGTCTCGTAGAGCACATCCTATACATTTGGCACGGCCGCAGATAGCAGGCCAACTTCCACATCAACTTAGTGATAGAAGTCACTAAACTAATTTAGCCCTTCAGACCGCCTCAACTTCGGTAGCCAAAGCACTCCGTTTTGCCGTGCCAGGTCTCAGATCTCACCAGTTGGCACTGATGGAAAGGATCTTGAAGATGAACAGCCATTGATTCATTCCCCAGCGATGTCTTGTCCAACCCAGTTCAAGATGCGCACCAAAAATGCGAAAACATATCAGCATCAATGTAGCAGTTATGGGGTACTCAGGCAAGAGATCGGGCGCCACGAAGAGTCTCACGGAATCCTTTTCTGTAAGATCTGCTTGTAAAGGCCCTACATTTTATTAGAAAGTTGGCCTTTTTTTTTAATGAATGACCTTGGAGCCTGGAGAGAGTAATGGCAAGTAGGTGAATACACTCGGAGAGGCCGTGCTACCAATTCGCTAGTGCAGACTTGGAGAGGGGAACACTCTCCATTTCTTGCTCGTATTCCACTTCGACCCGAGGACCCTCTAGTGGAATAAAAAGGATAAGTATAATTACATTTAATTCTGCGTTGAACGTACTTTTGGTCTTTTTGTCTGGCCGCTTCCGCGGGGGCTTGGGCACTGGCGCTGACGGTGCTTTCCGTTTGCCCAAAGACGGTTTTGGTCTTGTTTTTTCGCCCCCCTCGTCGGACTCGTCCTCTTCTTCAGACTCGTCGTCGTCTTCTCCGTCCTGTGTTAACACAAGATGAGCATCCACTATTCAAGAAAAAAATCAAAAGACAGACCATGATATCCTCCAAGTCACTCAGCCCATCGTCCTCATCTCCGCTAACATCACTGACAAACTCTCGCTCACCCCACTCGCCTTCCTCCTCCTCTAATAAATCCTCTTCTTCCTCATCAGTTTCATCATCTTGCAGGTCTAATTCCCCTTCATTCAACTCCCCTTCAGCAATAGACCCCTTCTTTTCGCGGTCTAGAATCGCCTGCCAAACACTCTCGTTCACGTTCAAAGGCGCGTCACCATAAGCCTTTGATTTCAACCGCTCAATCAACTCTTTTTCAATTGAACGCTCGAGATGTGCAGCAGAGAGCGCCTTCCGTTCCCGCACGGCTTCGCGGCGGTCGAGCTTTTTCTTGACCCCAATAAGTTTTGGCCTGTGAGAACAGTAATGAGAGAGGTACGGTGACTAGGTTCAAGGCCAGAAAACGCACTGCTGTCGCAGCTTCATACGCCGCATCTTAATCAAGTATTGTGTGATCTTCGTTACACGCTGCTTGCACTTGTGGATCGTGAAATTAGGCCAGTGGATAAGTTCGTTGTCAATCTTAGATGACATGACGTGAGTAGGATCTTCTTGTTGAATACCAAGACGTAGAATACCTGCTCCAGTGCTTTGGTATAGTTGCTTGATAGTTTTATGCGCTCCCACATGCGCGCAGGGCTGTGTGCTCGCTCGATCGTCTTCACGAAGAGGTATAGTACACCTAGATGTCGCGTTTACTTGAGTCCGCGTTCCGCATCTTGCATAATCGGACACACCTTCTTGTTCCCGTACGGTTGCGTAGCGCGAGTTTGCGAGAGGACATGATTGACGATTGCAGAAACCGGTCACATTGTATTCATTGCGGCAAAAGTTCTGCGTCGTTGTTCTGCGTCAAGGTTAGTCAATATAGCTTTCTGATAAAAAGTTGAGAAACTGACTTGACTTTGTAGGAGCAGAACTGGGTGTTGATGACCGACCAAATCACGTCGTCGCTCTGCATTTTACAATCTTACTATGAGAGCCGATACGACCAATTTTTTTGGAACATTGTTTGTCTAGGCCTTCTACACGTGTATTGATGTTTCAAATCCAGATCTGATCGTCTCCTTCGGCCAGGTGTCCACTGTGCACTGTCTGATTTTGCCTATCTTTCCTCGAGTTCTTGTCCAATACAAGTATAGTTAAATGGCTCATAAGAGGCCGTGAAAAGACTCTCGTAAATATCTCTACGCGATATCCTCAATCTCTCTCCGAGCTGATTATCTTAACAACCTCAGGGAGAAATTTGCCAGTGTATACTGCTCCCAGATGCGTTTCAGCCTTTCATTTTCAGTGAATTGATCTTTTTATGCTGCTTATACTAACTACTAGAGCTTAGCAACATCCTGCAACTCTGCCACTTGAAGCGGCCTCACGGGATGTTGTATCCTACAATCCAGATTCTCCATGTGGCTATATTACTCAAATTATCGATTCGTACTGATATTCCGGGGCTGAAGCTTCTCTGTATCGTTATTTTCCGCATTGTGACCGCGTTGGCGCCTTTTGTGACTGTTTTTATGATACTTGATCCCCGGTGTTGGCAATAAATCTACGCAAGGACTACCATCCTCTAGGCTACTGTGCACAACTTCGCATCCTCGTCGGAACTGAAACTCTAAATAGTGACGTGTTAAAGGTCGGACACTGCCTTAACGGACCGGTGATATAAAATGCTTGGGTGGATTGCGGCTACTACTTGGCGATCCATTATTCTGAATACTTCTCGCTGGGCTATCATAGGACGTTAATAAGCGTGTGTCATGGTTATCGGAGTCCTGAATTCACAGCCTTTTTCGCTATTCACTTGAGTTGCAATATGTTTTTGAGCTAGGTCTTGTGGTTTTGGCTCTATTTTTGAAACTGCAAGTTGAATTTATTATAGGTCGCTGTCACAGCCTCTGCGGAGAATCTGCCCATGGGGCTGTCATGTTATACCTGAATTTCTAGATATGTACTTTTGGTTACTTCTATTTCAACAGTCGCGTGCTCAATTGACGGTGGCCATCCCCTTTCCAAGTGGATTAGTTTATATAGATGTTATCTAGTTGCTGCACGTGGACGACCTGGTTCGTTCTTTCGCCTAGCCAACCCCTCTCCAGCTAGTTCACCTGCTCCAGATTTTGAAATATTATCCTCGACACTCGTTTTCTTTTTTAGATCTGGCTTGCTCATTTTTATGGGCTCATCCCTGATTTCCAGGAGTTCATAGGCGACCTTCGACGCTTTTTCTTTCGCACCCCCCTTCGTCTTATCAACCGCCGATGCACACTGCTGCCCGTTTACTACATTCTTTTCGTTCAGCCAGATGGACAAAGCCTCCCGCTCTCAGTTACGCACCAAACACTACTGCAGTCCACTGTGGGTCGTGCGGCGGTCCCTCCCAAGACAAGCCCCACTGCAGGACGTACTTCCGCTTGATTACGATGTTATTCAACTCAGTGCGGTAATCTAAAATCCACTCATTTCAGAGAAAATATCGGGATTCTTTCACAGTACGCACGGATTTGCTGAGACGTCCTTTTGCCCTCCAAAATCATACTTTCACTCATGTCCATGGCTGAAGAGATATCGCTGATACTGATAGAAAGATCAGCCAATGTGTTATTTCTCTCACAGCACTTCCAATTATATATTAGTTTGGAACGGAGCGTAAATTTATGTGCCTGAAGCTTTGGGGTGTGTCTTGTCAAATTTAAACAAACTGCAAGAGGCTGCGACGGATTAACTTTTGAAACTTACTCTAAGATCCCTAGGCTCCAAATGATATTCTATTCGAGAAGACTTTGCAAATATATGGTGTATGTCGCATTTTGTCCGCTTAGGATGGAGTATACTTTCCTCATATCGGATAATTCCGTTTGCACAAGGCTGTGTTTGTCCGAAGGATCTTCTCGCACAGCCGCGTGGCGTGTGCGCGCGCTCATTGAAATTCAACCATCATCTATACCTAGAC
Source organism: Sphagnurus paluster (assembly GCA_018282025.1). Lineage (NCBI taxonomy): Eukaryota > Fungi > Basidiomycota > Agaricomycetes > Agaricales > Lyophyllaceae > Sphagnurus > Sphagnurus paluster. The sequence goes on from JABCKI010005810.1 coordinate 37,172, forward strand.
CGCTGGAGACCAGAATTTTTTTGTTGAAAAAAGAGAGAAGTATGGCAAACCGACTAACAAGCACAATGAGGGTGAGCATATGTGAGATTCGGGAAGGAGAAATTTGACTCTCCAGATCGTGGGTTTATATATACAAGGAGTGGGAAGAGTAAATAGAAATTTCATACGAGCGCTGCGAAGCGCGGGAGCAATCACCTTGCGTAGCAAGGTCTTTCACATCCACTTACAGCGCTTTCGGAAAACTTTGACACTACACAACTTTGCCTCGATTGAGTCTGAGGCCAGGTACCCATCAAGGCCATCAGCTTACCAACGACGCATCAAATTCCTAAACTGACCGTCGTGTGTGTTCAACATAATCTCGCGCGTTGGTAGATAGCACACCCTTGCTATGCTATTTTACTTAAAATATTGAGAAATATTTGAATGGTTAAAAGGAAGCCTTCTCTTGATCTTCACACCGTCAAATTTTTGCACCAAGCAACACTACTAATACATTCAAGCCACTATTGTGCCTGGTGCAAGATACATGCACCGCCCAACATGATCTAAAATCTGTTCTCAAAAATGAAAATAAAATCTCAAGTTAAAATTAGAGAATCTAGAATGTCGCGCAATCTAGAGGTCCTCAAGAGTTAAGTCTAAGTAGGCACTGGCTTGAGGTGCGATCAGTGTTGTGTCACGAATCGCTAAGTCCATCCCGAAATCCGATCTCCTGTCTCGTATCGTCTTACAAAAATTCCCCTTACTTATTCATATGATACTCATTATTCCAGACTTATCTCAGACTTATCCTTATTCCATTGATTCTACATCTCCTAATCTACTTATATCTCGGACATTCTCCTATTCCTTTACTTATAAAAGTCTCTCTAGTTTACTTGTATCAATTGTAGAATCAACTCAGTGTACCAATCACACTTCGTTCATTCAAATCTCGTCTGATTTAAGTTTATCTCAAGATTATCTCGTTCTATCTTATCTCGATCATTGTGTGTTTCTTACAAGTTTGATTCTACCAACAAACTCGAACTCGATAATTCACGATGGCCTCCACCTCTGTCCAAACCGACTACAACTTCCCCGCCAATCCTCCCGCCTTAAATCCTCAGTTCTACAATCCCACTCCCACCGTCGGCGTAGACTTCACACACCTCCCCGGTATGTTTGACCCCGCATCAATCCCCGGCTCGGTTCCCGGCAATCAGGTTCCTCCCATTAATCAAGCACCGGTACCTGAGCCATTTGCTTCCGCTCCGAACCAGCCAAACGCGGAACTTATGGCCATCATCTCGCTCCTCGCTCGCAACCAGACAGAACTTCAGAAGACCATCGCCGACGTCATGTTGGAAGTTGCTCGTCGCCCCGTCATTAATCCTCAAGCCGCGTTCCAAACTCCGGCTCGCGGCAGTACAGTTAAGCTCCGCAACGCGCGACTCTTCAATGGCAAGCACTCTGAGGACACTCCCTTCATCTCCGAAATCAAGCGTATTATCGAGTTCAACCCCGCCTCGTTCCCCGATGACCACTCCAAGGTCCTCTTCGTTGGTTTGAATTTGAAGGATGGGATTCCAATTGAGTGGTTCAACCATTTGGAATTATCTGGTTCGTCCATTCTCTGGAATTTCACTAACTTCTTGGCTGCTTTTCGCAAGAAGTTCGCAGACCCCAGCCTCATCACCACCGCCGACAAACGTCTCGACAAACTCAAGCAGACTGGCTCCGCTCATTACTACCTCACTTCCTTCATGGAACTTGTTAGTCATCTCGACATGACTGAACAAACTAAGATCTCGCGTTTCATGAAGGGTCTCAAGCCCACGGTCAAGGATGCTCTCGTCAACATAGTCAAGCGTCCCACGACTCTCGAGGAATGGGAGCCCCTCATCATTTCC
>JABCKI010005811.1:0-39027 GCA_018282025.1 Sphagnurus paluster
GGGCTGGTGAGCTGGCGAGCTTGTCGCGACCCCCACAACCCCGAAAAGCTGACCAGTAAGCTGTGAACTTGCTGATGGGCTCTTTTCAGATGATGGATGGATAGAAAGTCTGTACATTGCTGCCTGGATTGAGCTGCGTGCAAATGTCCTCGCGGAAGCTGCAAAACTCTTCCACGAAGTTGTAGAAAGGTGCGAGGCGACGGCAATTGACATGGTATCTCAAGCGCGAGCGCAACGGGCGTTGGGTGAGATCGCCTACCTGCAAAACGATATCAGCATTGCGAAGACAAGATTCCAGCAAACTAAAGCACTCTGCGACTCCATGGGGATCGCGCCCGAGTTCCTGTATTACTGTTACAGTCATTACATCCTGGATGACGAGAAGTATGTCGGATGGAGGTTGCATCGAGAAGGACGACTTTTGTAACTTATATTTATTCAATGCATTTAAGGATATACATACCCTTGGTCTGCGCTAAAACTCTCAGTATTTGACATTACTTAGTTGATGGATGGATGCGACATGCCTGCGGACTACATGTTTGAGCGAAAATGAAAATTAGTAGTATGTCTGTCTTGATTTAAGTTAGCACTAGTATGTGTACTACTTTAAGCCTCACAATAACACCAACACCACACCCCCAGTCCCAACCCTCCCCCCCACACTCGGTCATGAAACCTAACCACCGGCCACCCAGACCCATCGCCCAGTCATATCAACAATCCCGACGCGGGCCCCTGATGCGCGTGATGTGGAAAGCGGCAAGTGCGCCCTTGTACATGCGCGGAAAGTCTTTGCAGCGCGTTGGCAGATATGGGAAACTCCTCTGTAGAGGGAAGAAGGCGGATTAGTATAGGGTTGGCTGATATGATATGAAGATAAGGACAGAGGGGAATTAGGGGTGTTTGAGAAGGAGCTCGGGCTGGGAGGTTGAGCACTGGGATGAATAGGAACAGTGGAGTAGCGAACAAGGTGTAATAAATATCAAATCACGATGGACAGCGGCATGAGTGGGAAAGGAGCGAAGATCAGAGATGCAATGCGGTTTCATTGGTATCATGAGTGAGTTGCGCTTCATGACAGACATTTGTGGATCTCGGAGAAGTGGTAGCACAGCGGAACAACGTAGGAGACGAGTAGAATACAAGACAGGGAGACAGGCTGAGAGAAGACTCACGTCAAGCACCAAAGACGTTCTCGGTATCTGGGGGCTATGGAGACCTGCTTTGTGGAGGGTCAGGGGATATGTTATTCTGGAAGCAGAAGGCCCATAGACGGGGACGGTGGCAGAATGGCACAAGGCGGGGGCAATGGCAAGGGTGGGGTCATTCGTCCCGAGGTGCAAAGAGAAGTTCGAGCTTCAGCACAAGCCGTTTTGGCGCATGAAGTACATAGTCGCACCTATGACCAAAAGGGCCTTCACTTGGTGACAGTGTACTCTGCTTTCTGTATCATGGTAGTATCCCGAGAGTCCTGTCCTCCAATAGCAGCCGCTGGGATTCTGCCCTCGGTACGCGCGCCGGGGTAAATGGATACGGCGATGGTATTACTGACCGTAAAGAGTAGTGCGCGGGCTTGAGGGACATGTATTTTATGCTGGTGGATATGCGCTACGCTGGTCACAACGAGACTCTGAAAGTGGCCATTTCCTCGGAATCTGCGTATTTTAGCATCGAGACGTGATGTGGTGCTTGCTTATAAGAACAACCTGGAGGTGGCGCAGCGAGTGTTCAGTCGGATTTTGGAGGTAGTAATATCAGTTGTAGTTAAGTTGTAGTGGACTTTGGTTACTGGTAATCGTTCTTGGGGAAGGCTAGTGAGACGCGCAACGACAATCCATAGACATGAGCCTCCCACGCTGTTTCCCTATTCTGATTAACGCTACAGCCCAAATTTTTGGTTCCAGAGCTACATACTTATACAGTAATTTATTCATAAATCTTGAGCCATTCAAAATCAAAATGTGCATTGGTGAATGCCGAAGGATTGTTGTTGACGTAGTCTTAACAGCCAAGGTCAATTTGAATCGAACGCACATAACTTGATAGTAGAAGGGAAAGCACCCACCGACGCATGATGAGGGACAACCTGACTTGCTGTACGTACTACCTGCCCAGTCGCCACCTAAAGATCATCATGGTAAGTAAAAGATGAATTACTAATGAATAGTGCAAGTTCTACAAAATGTCACTGAGGTCAAAAATCAGAATTCCGTACACATGCTGCCTGACATCGGAGACTTACAATTGATGACGATTCGATGTGGTCCAAATCTTTGGTTCATGGAGCATGATGTACTCGGGAAATAGGCAGCAGGTGTTCCCTGTGAACCACTTGCTAGTCAGACAACTGCAATCCATCAGACTAACCAGCGTACCCAGTTGTTCGTATTAACAGAGGAAGCGCCCTTCGTGACATCTGACGGGACGTCGCGGGCGGTCCTCGGCCAGAACCAGACTTTGATAAAGGAGCTTGTGCGTTCCATTGCGTACCTAGAATCGTATAAAAAAAGTCACTCATTTCCATCCACTAACCAAGAAAATGCAGCCTACCACCCTCCCCCGTTCTTATTGAAGGCGGGCCCATAACTGCGCGGGTCTGTAAGTTTGACGCCGCACCCAACGTTCTTAGTGGCGGCCACATCGCAATTACTACCAGTCGAAATGCTGCAGCTCGGTGTCAGAAGAGTAAACCGCAAGTGAAAAATAAATTACAAACCCGGTCTGTGCACGCCACGTCGGCATCTTGCATCCTTTGAAGGCAGGAAATGAAACGATAGGTAAATCAATTAAATCGATTTTCCGAGTGCCTACCTGAACTGGTGTGTAGTGTCACGGCATTCGGTCCTTGGTTATTGACACCCTCGAGGATGTCTATCTCACCCTAAACACATATGTCATTGAGAACGCCGCTACAAATGAAGAATCCATGCAAGCCACGGCTTACATTGTAAGGCCAATTGGTGCCCACGGTCCATATAGCAGGCCAGGTGCTAGTACCCAATCAACCATTCAAATGAATCAAATCAATCCATGCGTGCACAATATCGGAATTCACACACCCACAGCCTTCCGGCATGTGTCGAATATTGAATCTGTATTTGACGTGGGATACATTAACCCAGGGAATGAAACAGAGATTCAACGGCTTCAAAGACGTACACAAACACAGAGGTCTTATACTCGCGATTCGACACAATGCGCACGGAATCACGACCCACTCCGCTGGATTTGAGATACTTCTTGAAGTCCGATCTCATCACGAAACGGCCTGCAGTTGTATAGGTCAAGTTTCCCTTCGCCGCCGTCGCCGCGTCTACGTAGTTTCTACATGATACGTCCCGGAGTCGTCAGACCCACTGTGACACCAATGCGAGGTTCTGTTTTCATCACACTCACACACGTCCGTTGGTCGGGTCGCGGATTGCTTCGAATGAAAAGTTGTCCAGAAATCCGCGCCCGGAGTGGCTATTGGTCTGGCGGTAGCTGCCGCCCAGTGCCCCGCCGATACTGAGTGCCAGAGTTATGGTAGAGAGCGCAAGATACATATTTCGCGGCACTCTGAGAGGATGGATGTGCAGGGGGGCGATGGGCACTTGGGACGTGGACTCGGCTTGACCGAGTTGTAAGTGCGTACGCAGTTATAGCGGAAAAAACTCGCGCGGCGGCAGAGAATTTTCTTCATGTCAATCACTATTTGAATGTTCGCTGCGATCTCGGCTGACACAACTCTAGCCCAGTGACATACGTCTCTGGCGAAGAATAGGTTCCGTAATGTTCTAAATTGGATGTGGGTCAAGAAGTTGCGAGCCTCAAGAGATGTGATGTGACCTTTTCCGCAGTCGCCCGCCTGCAGAAGTTTCTCGTTTCGGGAGATAGGTCATAGGTCGAGGTTCACTGCAAGTCGAGCAAAGCGAGACGGTTTTTATTTTAACATCACAGGGATTGCAAACCGATAACCCCAAGGGAACTTCCTGACGTCTCAGCTCAGTCGGACAGGCCAGACTGATTGCACCTGTACGCGGGCAGCGGCTCTGCAATTATGACAGCCTGACAAGGGGTGCACGGGTGTATGACGTGGGTATGTATATGCGCCGGGTTCGAGAAATCAGGCTTCTGTGCAGTGCGAATCAGACGACCTTCGGCCAAAGGGAAAGGCGATCGTGAGAAAGGGGGGCATCTGAATACGAACCCCAAAAGAAGAGGAAGGAAGCATCCATGAATTTTGCCGTTGAAAATGGTGTGTCCAATTGCCAGTGCATGAAGTCAGGGAGGGGTCCTTGATGACGAGACTTACAAGTTACGTGGAGGTATTGAACTTGATACTGATACTAGTACTGAAGTCTGATAGCGTGCTGTGTGCCCGAAGAGGGGGGTACCGTGAGGATAGCGAGTAGAGGCTCTGTGCATACTGTGCTCAAGTGCGAAGTAGTGGTTGGGCGAAGATACCTAAATCGGACGGGTGGCTCTACTTCAAGTTACCTTCTTCCCCACGCATTGCAAACAAGGGTAGTAGAGGTTTAACAGAGGTGGTGGCGGTCGTCTACCTCACTGATCTGAGCTCACAATTGTTAAATATTCACATTAAGTCTGTTGGCAACTTCGCACCTGGCTGGCGATGTGCTATGTCAGCCGATTGTGAAGACACCGAAAACGAGGACGTACTACTAGGATGGTTCCCAAACGCGGACCTGATATTTATGCTCAAGCTTGAAGTTGAAGATGTATGTCGAAGAGGATGGCGAACAGAGATTGTTTCGCGGCGAATAGTGGCCGCGCAAAGACTGCTTGTCGCATTATTGATCATTTACTTCAGCGTACTGTGACGGTCGGTCTGGTTGGACTAGGGCCAGGTTGCAACTAGGGCGAGTACCTAGACTCTGGACACAAAGAGTTTGGTATGAATCAGACAGTATTCTGGCCACCCCGATCAGAGGATTCCCTAGAGAAGGTTTGGGATATATAGGCTATAGCAGTATTCCCAAAATCATTGGCATCCTCGGAGATTGAGTCTCAACTCCAGAACTTCCTTGAGGTTTCCTTTTGTTTTGTAGATTCGAGCATCAAACGGTAAACGTCCTGTAGCTCGAAACATGAGGTACTGGAGACCTTCCACGCTAGGCGGGTGTGGGAGAGTTTGTCGGGAAAGAGGGGACGTACGCGTGCCATTCATTCCTACACCCTCTCAAACTTATGAAAAGTGCAAAGCGCAAAATGCGGAACGCCCTGAAAGTCAGCGTCTAGAATCCAGCCATTATACCCTATACATGTTCCAGTCTTGCAGTCTCTGATTCGCGTTCGCACGGGTCCAGTCAAAACGCGATGCGCATTCCATTCCACACGTCTACTGCACATCGCTTGTCCACACTCTTACCCATCTCGCTCGTTCTGTTCCTAGCCCCCTCTAATCCTTGCCAGCATTCCGTTGTATGAGCCCCAGTCCGACAATAACGCCGCCTGCGAGGATGTCGGCGGACTTCTGGCCCTCCCGTGCGGACGCCTCGGCTTGGCGGATGAACTCGTCTTGCACGGCTTTGGCGCGGGCAACCTGGGTGGGCGGGAAGAGGTGATTAGGGTGGTTTGTCGAAGGAGACGGAATATAGGAAGTGTCGGAGCAGGGAGTTGGAAGGCGAGAAGGGCAAGAGCATTCAACGGACCTCTTTCGGATGGTGTAGACACTCGAGGTAGTCCTCGGACTGGGGACGGCACTCTCTAGGGTTATCGGTTTGCGCGTAGCACTGTGTGGGAGATATGAGTAGGATACGAGGTTGAGATAGACAGTAGGCGCACTTTTGAGAATTCCTGCCAGTAAGTAAAACATCTGGAGCGTCCTGCATATAAAAGTTAGCTCACTAGAAAATCCAACGAATGGTTTGGACGCACCTCCACTGTAACCGTAACCAGACTAAGGATTATATTAGCAGGGCACGAAAGAGGTATAACGTTGTCGACGTACAGCCATGTTGTGTGTAGTGAGGAGGAGGTCGGGGTGGTGTCACACGTCACGGGACGTCACGGGGGTCGTGCTCAGCGCTGTGGGCGATAATCTCGCAAACACATCGCACATCTCAATCGTATGGCAGACCAGGCAGAACAGGCTTTTGCGAGGACTTTCCTCAACACTCTGGCATCGCAGCCAGTGACTTTTGCAGACGATTACCAGCAGCGACCTGAAAATTCGCTGCGCCGCGTCCCTGTTCTCCCAGTGAGCGAGCAACACAATCTAATCGCGCGTCTGCATACTGAACCACACAGATTCCAGTGCCAGAACCACCCCAATCCAAGGCGGCGTCTTCCTCTTCCTCGTCGTCGTCCTGTACGTCCTAGCGCTTCCATAGTAACCACCTTAGCCCAAATCCATCTAATCTGCGCCCACACAGCATCCATCGCGATTACCATCAAGTCCCTCAAGCCCGCATACTCCTTTTCCCTGCAGGTGAACCCTACAGACACTATTGCTGCGGTCAAGGAACTGCTCGCGGCCCAGCCGCGCGCACCGAGGGCAGACATCCAGCGCCTCCTGCTGAAGGGCAAGGCGCTCGCGGATGCCAAGCTACTCAGGGAGTACACCGTCAAGGATGGCGATACCATCAATCTCATGCTCAAGCCCGGCTCCGAGTGGGACCCCTCTTCGGCTACAGGTGAGACTGCTTCGTGCATTACTACCTCACCGCCACCGAGACTTAAACTTCCATTTCCATTCCTTCTACAGCAACCACCACCAACTCACCAACCATGTCGAAACCCTCTGCACCCCTCGCCACTCCTGCACGTCGCGGCCACGCCCGCATCCCATCTGTTGTCCTTTCGCCATCCCCGTCCGCGGACCAGCCTCATACTCCTGAAAAGGACATCCTCCTTACCCTCGATAGCGCAAGCCTTCCTGGTCCCATACAAACAGAGCCTCTCTCCACGTACGGTGCGACCGTCGCGCGTCCAGAGTTCTGGGAGCGCCTCTGGCAGTTCTTGCAGTTAGTGTTCTCTCCGTCCCCCTTTTGCGTCTTTTCTACCCTTCTATGCTGTTGCACTACGTTACCCCGTTTTCGAGAGCCACGTACATCTGTCGTGGTCTACCATGTGTTACCAATGGAACCGCGTTACATATCTCACCTTGATTTCTCTCGCTTATGCCTTCCAACCTGATCTGCTCCCGCGCGTCGGCTTCGATCGACCATCCTACTATTCCCACCAATACCTATCCTATGACTATACTATACCACTGTTTAACTTCCCAGCCAAGGTTTCCTATTCTTAAACATCCGATCCCTCTTTGCGTCACCATTGCACCACTAACTCGATGCTAACCCCTATTGCTCCCTGCAGAGCCGAATTTACCACCCCCGCCGACGCGCTCACCGCGTTCGAGGACTTCCTGCGCGCGTCCAAGGGCTCACTTACCGCGTCACAGATCGCGCGCATCCGCGACCATGTGGGGATTGTTGGCATGGCCGGACGGTAGGGTCTCGGCGGTTAGGTTGAGGTTGTGTGTCTGGAAAGGAACTGTGATTTTGGATAGCGGGGCCGAAGGATGACAGGTGTTGCACAGGGGACACTAGCTTAATATTGCTAACTGGAAGCTATGTACAATCACAACAAGGCTGACATGCACTTTTTATCTTCTGTTATTGGAACGCGTGGCGGTTACTGCAGCTGGCCCTAGCGCAAGTCTTGACGTCCCATCTCCCCTCTATTACATTTACGATGGGCATCAGGATCACCTAATGTCAAATTGCAGCTGTTCGTTCGATGGAAGTGTGCTGCTTGATGAGCTGCATATCGTCTTCGAGACGCAAAATTCATGTAAGACTCAAAAGAACGCCAAAACCCAAATCACAAAGACACCTGACAACAAAAAACGATGTTCTCGATATTTTAAACACGGTAATAGTACGTATCGAAGGGCGAGGTCCAGAATCATCAAGAAACTAGAGCCAAACGGGAGTGTCGAGGGCAAAGAAACGCAAGGGAAAGAGCGGAGGGCCGTATGTATACTAGTACGCAGGCAGATGGGCTGGGTAAGTGCTGGTTGCCCAGAAAAATAGAAAGGAGAGTGTGACTTGGCGATTAGGAAATAACGAAAGAATACCGAGGGGTACGATAAAATATAAATATGGGAGATGACGCACGATCCGGAAGGTATTGACAGCGCACGTAGTGTAGGTAGCGTGGTGCGCCGCGTGTGTCCACACGCCTAGTAATCCTCAGAGCCGCTATCTTGTCCGGCGCCATGGTAAGCAGTGCCATTCAAGTGCACCTTGCCGTTGACCTTGGGCGCCCCATTGGCGCGGTTACCGGTAGTAACGACTGCCAGTCTCGAAAGCGCATTCTGAATTTCAGGCTCCGCAGACAAGTCCTGTTGTACTGCCAAAGTAGGGTGGACGTGGACCGGGAGGATGCTATGCTGAGTAAGGGCCCCATTGACAAGCTTGCCTACAACTTGCTGGAACGTCGGGTTCCCCAGGATTCCTGTCAGGCCGGACCAGATGCCCTGTTGCACATCGGGGTTTGCAAGCGCCTCTTTCGAGCGTGCATCGAGTCCGCGCTGCGTGAGCACCGAGTTGACAACCTCCGTCAGTGTCTGGCGCACGAGCGGGTGGTTGATCAGTGACCCAAGGCCCGAGAGCAGACCCTGCTGTGCTTCGACTGGAGCGCTTGCCTTCTTGCTGGGATCCAGCCCGAACGATAGCGCAGCGTCAACGACAGTGCCAGCGACCTTCTGGAAGACAGGGCTCTTGAGAACACCAAGGACGCCCGACCAAATGCTTTGCTGGATCTCGGGGTCGTCGCCTCCCGTGGCTTGTGCATTCAATCCGTGCTGCGCTAGGATCGTCTTCACGACACCAGCAGCAGGGTGCTCCAGGAATGGCCCGGTGTCCGAGTTGAACAGGCCTTGCTGGACGCTGACGTTGGCGGGTGGAGCTACTGGGTTGAGACCGTGCTGTTTGAACACCGCACCGACGACGCCACCCACGACCGACTGGAATATCGGGTTGGTGACGACGCTGAAAATCGCCGGCAAGATGAACTGTTGGACTTCGGCAGGTGGCGCGCCCGCACTTGTATCGGCCGTGACAGACTGTGCGTTGAGTCCGTGCTCAACGAGCGTACTCTTCACGACGGTACCCAAAACATTTTGGAATGCCGGGTTCTTCAGGACGTCGATGAGCCCAGACCAGATTCCCTGTTGGACTTCGGGGTACTGCGTAGCCGTCGCCTTAGGGTTGTATCCGCGCTGCACAAGAACTGCGTCGACGACCCCACCAAGCACCCGGCGAACGGTAGGGTTGCTCAGTATTGAACTAATCGACGAGATGATTCCGTGCTGTTCCTCGAACGGAGATGCGGTCGAGACTGGCGCTAACGCATGCTGTGGTGCCGGCTTCAGGCCCTTCTGGACAAGGGTAGCATCAACAACCGACGCCACGATCTTGTGGAGAGCCGGGTTCTTGAGGATGTTAACCAGACTAGACCACACGCCCTGCTGTATTTCGGGATACTGGGCCGTCCCAGCAGGATTCAAGCCACGCTGGGAGAGAGCACCGTCCACAATCCCGCGAAGCGTCTGTCGCACCATCGGGTGGCCGATGATGGATCCGATGTCAGACAGAAGCCCGTGCTCGACATCAGGACTATGCTGAATGCCATGTTGGGCAAAGGCGCTGTTGACGACACCAGTGACAAGTTTCTGCACAGTGGGATTCTTGATGATAGAGCCAAGTGTAGAAAACAACCCTTGCTGTGCATCGTAGGGAGCGCCATAGGGCATAACTTGAGTAGAAAGACCTTGCTGTACTGGGGCCGGATTCAGTCCCCGTTGAGTAAGCACAGTGTCAATGACCCCAGACACAATCGGCTTGAAAAGCGGATGGTTGAAAATCCCAGTAATTCCAGACCAAATACTGTGCTCGACACCGACGTCAGCCGATTCGTAGTTGAACTCTTTTCCTCCTAAAATCTTGGGCTGCAGAGCATGTTGAGTTGTGTCATTCAACAGCTGCGCGAAAAGTTGCGAAATCTGGTCGGCACCACCAGTAGTCACGGGTCCGCGACTGGGCTCATGCTTGGACGTGGGCTTGAGCCTGAGCCGTTTGGCTTCCTCGTCTACTTCCCGTCAGTTCACTGCTACCCAGTAATATATATAAATCGAAGCCTCACCTAGCTCTTTTTGTCGCTGTAGAATGTTCCAGGCTTCAAACTCCGTCCTGATACTTTCATCGCTCCAGCCCAGATATGCCTTGATCTCTCCAGCTGGGACCCCAGCCACGCCAAGAGCCCTCTCCAGCGTCCAATCTTTGGCCTTTGGGTGCGGCCTTTTGCGCGGGTAGTTGATCAGGATGTAGGCCTTGTCCATGTCGCTCAGCTTGTTGTTGACCCGCACTTCGATGTTCTCCGCGTTCATACTAGCCGGCATGAAGTACCTTGAAATCATCGTCAGTCTCATTTCCGAGATTCCTAGAAGGGCAAAACTTACATCATGATCGAAGTGGTATCAAGCTTGCTAAAGTTCGAGACGTTGTTGAGATTGTACACGTCGATGATCTGCGACTTGATCAGGTCGTTGCTCCAGCCTTGCGTGGCCCGGTAGTAGGTGTAGACCTTGTCGGTCTTGAGAGTCAATGTACCGCCTCGGGCGGGGCTCTGGTGCTCGTGCATCAGCCCGAGGGCATGACCCCACTCGTGCAGGATCGTTCCACGATCGTCAGCAGACACTGTCGGACTGTCGGCAATCCAGCCAAGGTTCATCGTGAGCTCTCCCTTCTTGATCTTCTCGGCGCCAGTCCCGACGGCGCTCCAAGATCCACCGTTGGCGTTGAACCCAATGCGAATCATAGCATCTGCATCGTGATCATCCGCTTGGGTGAGATTAATGTTGGCGTAGTAGGTCCATTCGACCACAACCGATTGAACAGCAGCTTGCTGATTCGCAGTACCGCCAAAGAATGAGTAGCTGATGTCCTTTGAAGTTGATCATATGAGCCAGGTTTAGGCAACATGTAGGGATATACTTACAGATCCGTTGGGCCAAAGTTTGTCTTTGCCAAAGACAGCATGTTCGTGGTTCAAATCAGGGTTAGATTTGACGAACTTCTCGGTCTCGGGCGCAAGACCACAAGCGCCTTTGACGTGCTGGGCAGCTGGGATATTCTGGGTAGACATGTTGTGGAGAGAGAGGTGTTCAAATATCAATGAAAAGTTAAGTGAAAGTGAAGAACTGTGTCCAGGCGGCTGGTATTTATACGGCATGGGCATGGACTATGCTCTTCCTCGAGGGATAGACCGGCACTGGTGCGATACCGGGTTCTAAGGAATATAGTGTCAAGCATTCTCTCAAGTGGAAATCATTCAAGGCACATACCCGCACTTGGATTCATTCCGAAAACTCATACTAGTAGCGGCCTCTCACCGTATGGGATATGAATGAGGCTCGCAACTTGATATTGCCGCACACACTTGCCATGACACGCATCATCATTTTTCTTGTCAGCTACGGTAATCTCGACCTCCGAACTAGTAGCATAGCATGGGCTGGAACGCCTATTAGCTATCAAACTGAACGTTATGAGAGATTTACTACACACCTGAATCTGGGACTACCTGTACGCACACCGCAGCTGGTAGAGGTAAGGATGTAGATCGCACGTCAATGGCGCTCGCGCGCAGACCTTGGTTGTGTGCGCAAGCGTGGCACCTCGAATGCAATCCCCCGAATATCATATATCACTAGCCATGATCATCTTCCAACCTGCGCTCTCTACTTCGTTCTCTCCGTCTCCTCTGGCATCCAAATGCGAAGATCAGACTTCACCGCCTGGTCTCGCTTGTATCTCATCGCGATCGTGAATTTTGATAACCCGTTACCGGCTCTCAGCGCTCCCTCCCCAGCTCCGGCCGTGGTGCTGTAGATCTCCTTGTCGAACTTGATGCCAAAGTGCGATGCGCTGGTTCCCCAGCTCCGGCCGCGGCATACAGTCTTTTAGCTTCCCGTCGGTTATGTGGCGGCAGGTTGCTGACCTTCTCGTCCGGGTAGTGTGCAGAAACGTCACGGGGGGAGGGACAGGGTTTTCAGCCCCATTCGGGAGCATGAACTCAGTGGACTTCGTTGCGATTACCGGATCCTTTATGAGTGATAAATGCCTTGATATAAAGGCTACATACTCGACCGCAGTACAAAATTATCAATACCCTCTCTTCCACATATGGGCAGCGAAGTTTTTCTTTTTTTACAGCAATGTGAACTGAACAGTATCCTCAAAGCCTTGCTCTTGTGCTTGAAATCAAAGCGTAGATCATACGATGGGTATGGACTGTGGAGTATTATAATTCTAGAGGTCGTAGAAGATGGCTTGCGATGGTCCAACACACTTCGTAGGAGTCAACACTCCTATGCGGACTTACTAAGAGTGTCCACGCGATGTGTTGATACGCGCCGCTTCATGATACGCAGATCTGTTCAATTGAGGCAAGTTAGGGCGCAGTTATAAGTAATGCTATAATGGGCGTGGTAATTGAGCTCGCTCAGTGGCGGGCTCGGGTGGCTAATCGAAGAGGATCGGGGCATGCAGATATACAAACATGTGTATGAGATAAAGGCACGTTGGATGCTGTAACGTGCCTGGAAGATTAGCTATAGGTTCCTAGAAGATGTGTAGAGCGCTGGAAACTTGGAAGGGCCAAGGCGAGATAGAGTGATAACATTCGACACAGCCGGAGAGATAAACAGATAAAATATACGAGATAGGATAATGCTTCTCAGTACTCTGCGCCAAGAGCTCGAGTGGTCCGAGTAAGCTTCGACAAAGCGTCCAAGCCTACGATTATCTACTCGGACATGGTTTCCAACCGTTCCGCGAACCAATGCCAACCGGGAAAATATCTGATGCGTCTGTCGGGCCGCTCTTGAAAATATAACTCGGGCTTTGGGGTTATATGGGGACGGAGACTTGGGATAGGTTTTGAGGAAGGTCTAGACGGATGTTTAAGTAAGTAAGATGATATCAGGAAAAAGAGCTTGGCCGCGCGCGCGAAAATTCACTTACTAGATACAGATAGTTTTGGCGCTGGGTCGGGAGGTGGGGCTGGTGCGTAAGAGAAAAACTCCAAGCCGCAAGGTGTGCAAAGATAATAACAGGACTTACCTATCTAATGCTAATGTCGAGGCAGACGTCGGTAGCAGTGGCAGCGCTTCACCAGACTCGTGGCGCCTCAGTTTTTGTTCAACATATTTCCCAATTCGCTCTCCGCCATATGTCTTGACTCTTGACTCGTTCACAATCCAAAACTCCACCACTTCCCCCACTCATGACCTCTTAATCTCCAAAGTTCGAGGCCTCGTTGCAGACGTCCACATGGACCTGCCGTCCCGCGATCGAGGAGATCGCCACCACTTCGATCACCATATGCTCTTAGGCTTGGCAGCGGGGTGGCGTTGTGAAATGGCACCCCGGGGCTCCCATGCACCTCTCTATTATTGCACCTGGCCTGAGTGCAGGAGTTGAAGACGCAGCTGCACTAAGCTTTCGTGGTTTCGCTCCTCAAATCTTCGGGATAATGACAGAGGAATGCTTGCATTTGTTTTCAGTTGGATTGGTCGTGCCCCTGGATGGATTTGGCTCCGTGGTGGCCGGATTGAGTGTCAATGTCAAATCAAATGCATCAAGCTTTTAGCGGAGGACCGGAGGTTGGTGATAAGATCGATGAGAATTGAGAATGAACTCAGCGTCACATATTGCTGCAATCTCGCTAACGTACTCAATTGCGCCGCTGCGCGTAACTTTTTTACACCCACGTCAAAACGGCGGTCGTAGCTGAGCGCTGAGTCCTGACCATGAGTTTCATTTTAACACGTCGTCTGAACTTCGATCATGGATGGAATGGCGCAATAAAGCGTCTTCGCCGAGCCCGTCTTTTCTCGAGTTATGTCGGTTCAAAAATTTACTGATGTTCGGGCCGTGCACCAAAATTAGAACACAAGACGGGCTTGGCAAGGAGGATACTGCTGAAGGTTAACTTACTCATGTAGGTACGTCTGCTGAGTTGCTGAGGAGGAATTGGATGCTAATGAGGAGGAATGATGATAAAGTTTTTGTCACACGTTGGGGCGTTGATGTTGGTGGCGTTACGACCGCGCGCGCACCTTGACCCAAACACCAGATCTTCCTTGACTCGAACTTTCCTCTGGATCTGTAATTGCAAGAGCCTATATTTTACTTCGATCGAATTGGCTATCGTTTCCTGTATAGCGACTTGGCTGATCGTCTCTGTAAATTTGTGAGGCCGTCTTGGACTGGTAAGCATGCGGTATAATCATTGGGCGCACGAAGGTTCTGCATGTGCTGGGACGCGCTTGGGGTCACCATTTCATCCGGGGATGATTTTAACCGAATGAGATTGCTGTTTTCGGGTAGCGGTTCCTATCCACATGGAGGATTGGGGGGAGGGAAGCATGACACCTGCTTCCGCTGAATTTCCAGTCTTCCTCGGATCTTCGATTTCGGACGATTTACACACGGCTTGCCATTCAAAAGGCTTGCACAGACGGTTCATCTGACTTGCAACCCCCCACCTGGACGGTCACCCACCAAGTAACGGTGCCAGCGGAAAGAGCTCAATCATGTCTACCGCTGTCGAAACCACCGCTGCGCTACCTGCGATTAATCGCGAGAATACTACTGTCTCATATGGCGACGAGAAGAAGGCCAACTCGGAGGAATCTGGAGAGGTCATGGAGGAAGAGGCCTTTGGAGACCACGATGTGTTCGTGCTTGATAAAAATCTCTGTGCTTTGTGCAGTTCCAAACAGTTCATTTTTGCAGCACGAGGCCCTTCCCCATTTCTCCCGACTATGTAGAAGAGACACATCAACTCACGTTCAGGTTCGTGTCTATCCGTTCATCCCCGCCCTTATGCCGCTAACCTTCGCGTCCATAACATCAGGGCTGTTTTCGTTGGTTGTGCTCTCGGCGCTGTTGGTCAGTCTCATGATTTCTATCGATTCCTTAACACCGCTGACTGAGGCCATACCAAACAGTCGGCGCCTCCAACATCTATCTTGGCCTGAAGACTGGCTTCACCTTTGGACCCCAACTTTTTGGTGCAATCTTTGGATTCGCCATTCTCAAGGCTATTGCCCGGATTGTCCCCGAGTCTGGTCTATTGGGCCGTTTCCTCGGTGGTCCGTTTGGCCCGAAGGAGAACTGCACAGTTCAAACGTCAGTCTTATCATTCATCTTCTGTGATCACATAGACACTGGGCTGATCATTTCCGTATCATCAGTGCTGCTACGGGTTCGTTGTTCCTGCGACATCTATCATGATATGATCTTTCTGATATTTCCGTCATTCTAGCTTCCGGTGGATTGGGTATACTCTTCGTCTCGGCTGTCCCAGCGATGTACCGTCTAGACCTGCTGTCTGAGCTCCCGGAGCAGGACATCGGCAAGCTCATTGCACTCACAGCATGCGCAGGTTTCTTCGGTGTCTTCTTCGTCATTCCTCTCCGCAAGTACTACATCATTCACCAGAAGCTCACCTTCCCCACCCCCGCCGCCACTGCATATACTATCCGTTCTCTCCACAGCGGCAAAACTGGTGCCATCGCTGCCAAGAAAAAGTCCCTTGCCCTTCTGTACTCGTTCTCAGCCACCTTCGTGTACAAGGTCTTGACCGGCTATGCTCCTGGTGTTGTAAGTCAAAAATTCCACTCTCCGCCGCCGCAAATGAGATACTAATCATGAGACCTTATTTCAGATCTACGACTGGCATGTCGGTTGGACCCTTTACCGATTAGGGTTCACCAGCATCATTTCTCTTGAAAACTATGGCTGGTTCATCGAGTGTGCGTCACTTCACCATCTGTTCCTAATCACATTTAATCTGACTGCCTGCTTCAGTCACCCCCGCCTTCTTCGGTGCCGGTATGCTGTCCGGTTTGAATGCTTCATGGAGTTTCTGTGAGTTTTCATCACGCCCTCACACACAAGTGACCATGTGCTGAATCAAGATCTCCTTCCAGTCGGTGGTTCGATCCTGGCTTGGGGAATCAGTAAGTTCTACGAGACACCGGTTTCTGTTCCCCGCTGACGCCATCGACTTAGTTGCGCCTTCACTTGTCAAGAATGGTCTTGCTTTCGGCAAACCGATCAGCGAGGAGTTCCCCCTCATCTCCTACGTCTCTTTGTCCTTCAAAGACCCATCCCAATATGTGACCAACCCCTCTCCCCGTTACTGGCTCTTGTGGCCTGGTGTGCTCATGATGTTGTTGTACTCTTTCGCCGACGTTATGCTCAGCCTCATCCCCATCGTCCAATGTAAGTCTATCCGTGTGATGGTCTCGATGGTTGGCTAAACATATATGATTTAGCGATGAGCAGGGATTCCTTCAACGTTCGTTCGTGGTTCACCAGACGCGATTCTATCAACGAAGAGGACGAGGACCAGACTCCGCTCGAGGACCGCATCCCTACCTCATGGTGGACCATCGGCCTGTTCCTCAGTACCGTCATGTGCTGCGCCATCCTTGCGACCCAGTTCCATATGAACGTCGGCGAGGCCATCCTAGCTCTTCTCCTCGGTTTCATTTTCTCTTTCATCGGTGTACAGTCCTCCGGCCACACTGATGTTAACCCAGTATCCACCGTGGCTAAGGCCTCCCAGCTCATTTTCGGTGGTATCGCCAAGGGTTCTGGCCTCCCCACCAACCCAGCCCGTACCCTCAACTTGACTGCCGGTGTTATTGCTGCTGGTTCTGCCGCCCAGGCCTCCGACATGACGGGCGATCTCAAGACCGGTTACCTCCTCCGCGCAAAGCCTCGCAACCAGTTCATCGCCCAGCTAGCGGGATCCGTCGTCGCTGTCTTCTTGACCTCTGGCCTCTTCATTCTCTTCACCAAGGCCTCGCCTTGCATTCTTCATCCCCCGGCGACTGGGGAGTGCACATATGGTGCTCCCTCCGTCTCTGCCTGGGCCGCCGTCGCGATTGCCGTCTCGTCGCCCAAACTTCGTAAGTTTGGATATTGCTCTATATCATTGAACGTCTTCTTACAATCCTTTCAGCCATCCCTCCCTCTTCAGGATACACTGCCATTGGTCTCGGTATCTTCTCCGTTGTCAGTCTTGTCGTTAAGGTTTGTCTGCTACCTATCTATGCTCTCTCCTGGCCTAACCAATACGCCCTCTGCAGAACTTCTGGATCCCCAAGAAGTACTGGGGCTACGTACCAAATTGGAACGCCGTTGGCCTGGCTTTCGTCGTGCCCCAGGTCTACTATTCCCTTGCCATGGCCGTCGGCTCCACGTTCAACTACATCTGGCTCTTGCGCAACCCCGTGTCATTCGATATGTACATGTTTGCCATTTCCGCCGGTCTCTTGGCCGGCGAGGGTCTCGGCGGTGTGTTCCAGGCGTTGCTCGCTGTTGCGGGCGTCGATGGAGGTTTTTACGGGACAGCAATTGGTTGCCCTGGGTTCGAATTCTGTGGATGAAACCCCTCTCTCGCATGTCTGGATGCTTGGGTCCGGTTTTGTTGTTACGATGTAATGATATTCTACGAGATTGTATTATATATACCGCTATGAGAGTAGCAGGTGATCAAGATTCTATCTTTGATCCAAATCGTTGACTTCTGGGGGTGCCGATCAACGAAGTTGTGAGTTTGTATTAGATACCATACGAATGCTGGACGGATGACTCTTCCATCGGCGGCCACTAGGCGGATGCACTCGCAGAGAAACGAGTGACATCTAGCAGCACCCGATATGGAACGGGCACAAATTTATGCAGTAGCGTTGGTGTCGGTGGGTGTCGGGTGCTGGGTAAAATGTGGTTGAACTCTAACTTTCCGGTCTTGAAAATACTTCCACAATGTGTTACTACTGCTTCTACTAGTAGCAAACTCCGAACAGAATTTGTGTGCGTCTTCGATTTGAATCCAAGAGCTCAATATAGATAGTTGAACATGCGGGGGAGAACAACAGGGTATTATAAGGAAGGACTTGACTAGTCGCAAGAAACAGGAGCGGCGATTTCATGTAATTTCGAGAAGTTAACCTAGAGAAAAGTCAAGTCTGGATCTACCAAAATGGTTAATTTTAACCATGAATTCAGAGATACAGTGCTCACCAGATACAATAGCGTTGACTACAATATTGAATAAGAAAACGAAGGAAGAAGGGTGTTTCCTTGTGCCAGACTCGTCTTCGAAGCTTCCACTTCGGTAGACGATCAACTTTTTTCAACATGTCTGTGAGTGAGGCTCGATCCTCGGGATTTGGACGGGTCATCGCCTTCCCGATTTTACGAAATAATTCGAGGCCATCATGTAACTGAATAAATTGTATAATAAAATAAAAATAATGTACTAGTAAGATGGCGAAATGAGTTCATACCTCGCTGTATTCTAGGATGAAATTCCCCAACTGATATATATCTGTTTTGAATGGGTCATATGGAACAGTAGCGGAGCGCTCGGGAAAGGATTTGTCCTGACCCCAAATACCGACATCCTTTATGTTCGTGTTGGTCTTGTAACGACGCGAGAGGCCAAAATCGATAAAATAATATCTTAAGGATTTAATAGAGCCACGTTCGCGCCATTCTGTCCACTGGTGGATCCCATCGTATGTCTCTGGTCTGGAAAAATGGAAGCCTTGGGGAAGAACCTCTGAGCCATCCATCATCAAGTTGAATTCACAAGAATCTCTGAGGTATTTCTCAGCCCAAGCTTTATTACAGTGCCGCGAACATACCTGTGAGCGATGTTGTGTTCGTGCATGAACTCCAGACCCTAAGGATATCATTAACAGTGTTGTAAGGGAAATGAGATTGACAGACAAACTTCAAGGAACTGGCGCACTGCAGAGGCAAACTCTTCGACACGTCGAAAAGGCAAGACACGCAGAGAGAGGAGAAGTGGCATCACCAAAAAAGCCACAGTGTCGTCATCTGGTAAAGGAAGCACATCGAGTATGGGTATAGCGTGGTTCCTAGGGTCAGAGGCCAGTGGCTCTGATGATAAGTAGAGTGCAATACTGATCTCCTCACTGGAAGTTGCAACCTTCTTCACAACTACTTGGCGACCGTCGCAGATCCGCACTGCATTGAGGAGTTCATTGTTCTATAAAAAGGATCAATATCGTACTTAGATTATATTAATGGTAGAACTTGCGGGAGGGGTGATGGCGTCCTCAAATGCAAGAAGGTGATGAGGCTGTACGTCACTCAGATGTTTCCATGAAGGAATCCAGTCTGGTTCGTACCGACGGGGAAGTTGGTATCCTCTGGAAAAAAGAAATGGCTGGTAGGTTACCCAAAAGGGTTCACTGCCACATAATTTCCCGTGCAGAAGTTCCTCAATCCAAGGACTAGGTGGTTTATGGTCGGACAGCGCTTGAATGCCAGAGTCACTTTGCATGCCAGTCCACAAGTTGAGAAAACGAAAAGAGTTGTATCTCAAGTCACAAATTAGAGAAAAGACAGAAGAAGGTGCAGAATAATGAGTGATAGAGAACACAGGGTAGGCATAACGCCGAGGCCCGAACGGCGAGCTGAATTCACAGCCGTCGAAGCGGTCATGTGGATTGATTTTCTTTAAAAATGATGTCACACTGTTACTTGAGCTAGATCCACACTGCCACTGCTGTTGAACTCTTGTTCTGTTGTTAAAATCAAGGTCTACTCTCTTGTATTGCTGAACAACAATGGAGAAAACAACCCTCCTCTTCAATGCCCTCAAGCGTTCAAAGCCAGACTGGTTTTCTATAAGAAGCCTGTCGAAGACCGTGGCATCGATATCTCTCCCTCAACCAAGCAACTCCTTGCCTATCCTCCTGCTACTGCCACCTCAATGTCTCGCAACAACTCCGATGTTGCTGGTACGTCCGGAACTGTGTCTTCGAAGAAAGGCAGAGTCACCAACCCGAGCAATGTGAAACTCTACGTCGAGACCGTGCTCAAACCGAAGAAGTCGTACGAAAAGATCCAAGCATACATAAACGACCAACAGGAGGCAGCAAATAAATATGTTGAGACACCTGAGTTGAAGAAGTTGAATGAACACTTTGACAATCAGTTCGAATTTTCCTTCTTCGTCTTTGTTTCATCTGAATTGCTCCACAGGCTTTTGGCTGCACAGCACCTTAAGACCCGAGCAGAGACTGGTACGGGCCTAATAGGCAGAGCAGCATTAGCGAATGATGTACTCCGTGCGAAGAGGAAAATCGACGAGCAGGTGACTCTATACAAGGCATCTATCAATTTGTTGCTTCCGACGGTCTTGATTCTTGACTACTAAAACTGAATCGGTTTAGAAAAACTCGTTTGAAAACGGTACCCAGCTGAAGAGTGATATCGTGCTAGGCGAAAAGGTGCATCCATGATTATAGTTCATCTCAGCGCTTTCTTAACGTCAATTCCTCAGTCTCAGAGCAATCAACGAGCGCTGGAGCGTGTGGATCAAAAGATTATTCCAGATATACACAGAACGCAATTTGACTCGATTCCGAACCCAAGGTGAGACTTCTAGAGTTTCCTCTGCCCAAGAACTGTGATATGATAATTTCAAAAGTAGCCAAGGACTGAGGCCTCCTCGTCACACTACTGAAGTAGTGCAAGTTCCCCAGTAAGTCCCAGAAATCGTGACAAGCCATGTCACTCAAATATCTCAGAAGTAGCCAAGGGCTGAGGCCTCCTCCTCGTCATGCTACCGCAGTAGCACAGGTTCCTTAGTAAGTCCTAGAAATCGTGAAAAACCATGTAACTTCGTTAAAGAGGTGATAGTGATACTGAAGAAGTTAGTGACGATTTTGGTGAAGGTGGCGCTCATGCGACCAAGACGTCATCCCGGTGAGATATTTTGTATATTTTTGTACCTCTCTCATACTAGCACCACCAGACACCGCTCGCGGCCCTCAGAAGTTGAAACCTTTGAAACTTTTGGTTATAAATCTCGAAGCAGACCTGACAGGTGAGTAGTAAATGCAGCAATAATTCTTTTTTTCTTTCGTTGAATTCCGCTGGTAGTGATTCAGCAAGTCTCGCATCTTCTGGTGGTTCCATTCCTCAAAGTATGGCGCGCACATCCTCAGAGTCTCGGGCCGCTACCATTAGATCAGACTACTCTGACACTATGGGTCCTCAAATACGTATCAGCCACTCCTCCGACAGCCATTCCTCTGGTTCTCGGTACGCGCATCACGACCACGCAAGGCTCTCTCCAAGCGTCGCTAGACACTACGAGCAACCTGCAACTCAAGCGCAATACTATCTAACCACCACCCGAGGCCAGCCTCCTCAGGCCGCTGCTTCTGAGGGCTCGGGTCAGAGCCCAGGCATTGCTCCTCAAAGCTACAGGTACAATAATTCTCAACATGCTGCTCCCTACGCTCCCCAGCCGCCACACCAGCATCCTGCCACCCAATACGGCCGGCCTCATGTCGCTGCACCCCAGGTCTCAGGATACGACAATAATCAAGGCTCAATGTCAAGCGGTGGTCCTCAGGCTCATGGTTACAGTCATCCTCAGTATGGTAACGCCTACCCAACTCAGCAGCCGTCGCAATATATGGCTACTACAGGTCCCTACAGCCAGCCCTATACCGGCGCACCTGCTGCCGGCCATTTTGCTTCTCAGGGCGCGGGCAGTGTTACTTCTCAAGGGCATCCTTACTATGCTCAGCCTGGGGACAGCTCTTACCATTCGCAGCAACCATATCATCCTACTGCTCCTCGCCATTCCTCTGGCTCTTCTCAAGCAGATAATGTTACTCCGTTCATTCCTCCAGAGAGATACTGAACTTGATGGCGCCTCCTGGTTTTCCTCTTCGGACTGTTTAACCTCCTCTCGAATTCTGGTCTTAGCCTGCCAACTCTCTTGATCAAATATGTGTATAGTTTCTCACCTGCTCAGAATTTTGTGCTAATGACCATTCGCGGACGTTGACCTTGTGCTATGCTTGATAATTTGTGATAACCATGTACCCTTGGTTCTTTTTTCTACGAATGTGTATTATGTATATTATATCTTAATGCGTTTCTCCTGCCTGAATAGTGCTCCTTCAAGGCAGGGCGCAATCTGATGGTGATAGCAGACAACTGTGCATATGGTCATGCTGATAGGACATCAAGGTTTGAAACAGTCTAAAGCATATATAGAACACGAGCACATAGCACTTCAGGACCGTCTACGTGTGGCTGCCGACAGATATCCACAATCCTACACTCGTATTAAGTTACTAGCATTCTGCATGCAAAGGACATCGACGATTGTGAAAAAATGTAAACGGTAGTATGTGTGCCAGAGGCCAAGGATTAAAGGAACTTGGGACTGATAAAAGCCTATGAGTGATTGTCGGTCGAAGTGCCCGAATTCCAAGTGGAAGTGGAACGGCGGTACCACTCACCCGTATGCCCACATCCAGCGGAAAGAGAAATCAGTCATAAAATGAGCCGACGAAAAAAATTGGAACGCAAGGCCTAGTGCTGAGACACATAGCAAGGAATGTGCCTCATACACCAAAGCCCACCGCCTCTGGCGGCTAATTACTCGGGCTAGTGACCAGCGACCAGCGACCACGCCCTCGACCACACGCTGCGCCAGCACCTCCTCATATCCTTATCCAGCACGACCGCAAAGTTCAGCCGTTCCGATTGTACGACGAGCAGCCGTCCAGGCTTTTGCGCTCAAACACCTCTGTTACACGCCCAACCTAGCAGGCTGCCCATCACAGCAGTTTGGGCCACTGAAAAGATCTTCCATGTGCATCTGTGTGTGGAATATTTGAACCGACTCAGAGATGAAAACAGCTTCGCCGCAGGCGTGGTACAGTAGTCGGATGGAGTTCACCCAGCTGGACCCAGTCTAGTGGCCCATTGTGCCTCAGAATTCGTGGGATAAGACGCGTTCGGAGCGACGATGTAGGGACGCTGCGCCCCAGAGAGGGCGGTCGTTTGAGGCAAACAAGTAGCACGCCTAATCCGTAAAATGTCCCGCATGCTACAGCGCACTGAGGCTTGGAAGTATATGCCGGCAGGCGCGCAGCTCGACCAGTCGAGGACACCGGCGTCACAGGAAACGTCTGATAGTGACCCTTTCTTAAGAGCCCACTGAGCAGATGAGGGCGAAAGAGGTGATGCGACAGGGATTGAATTGGTGGTCCTGGCGCAGCTCGGATGACGAGATATTGACTTCACCGGGGGTAGAGGGAAGCTTGACCGCACTCGTGAAGGAGGAGTTGAAATGTGGAGCGGGAATTGAAACTCGAAATAACGGGCCGGCGTGGCTGCGCAACCCACTCAGTGGCGCTTTTTCTTCTTCAGCAAAATGGTCAAACGTGAACGGGGATGGCTGCGACAGTTCCATGATGACGGAAAATGGCATATTAAAATTCTGCAGCATTAGTTGAATGGAAAAAGGGCTCGCGGCGCCCAAAATCCCCAATAAAATCCTCCCAGATGCAGTCGAGCACAACATCGGGGACTGGAAATTTCCTCCAGTTCATGATATGAAGTTAAGCAGTGAATATCAACAAAAGAAGTAAATATCGAGTCGTAAAGGCCATAAATAATAATTTGGGGGAGGCAAGGAAATCGGATTGCGCGGATCATACCCTAGTACTAACAGCGGTGAAGGGAAAGATCCCGCAGCATGACCCTGCCCGAGGTCCTCATTACGCCAAGAGCGATGGAGCAAATGATTTGAGGGTAGCCCCGTGGGGGTGGCGATGGCTGGTAGTGGCTGATGGCTGATGAATGCCGCACAGATGGCAAGGTAGCTTGCGAGCCCAATCAACCAGTGCCGCAATACACGGCGAGGAGACCATAAAAGTGGTCCCCACGCCGTGAACCACCACCAAGGACCGGTCCACAGTCCACTTCTCGATTGAGTTGCCAAAAGGCACTAGCTTCCAAATCAATTCCTAACTGGCGGTGGGCGGCGCACGATCAGCACACAGCTCCTGCTAGTCTCGAAGGACATCGCAAGCCCTCCAAAAAGCGTATGAAAAAGCAGACAATCCGCCCTGATGACCCCGCGCGCGCGCACTCCCGCCGGGTCCGCCGCCTCGCGCCAGCGGCGGTCAAAGACTTCTCCAATACGCTTCTGCTGCTTCTCGCATAACGCGTCCCACTCAGCGTGGACGAGCGGCACCGCGAGGCCCTCATACACGGCGCCGAGAACGTCGCCGAGCGTTAGCCCGGCGCTACTACTGGTGGCGCGCACCTCCATCGTCCAGTCCGTGCCACTTGCAGGGTCGGGGCTCTGTGGGAAAACGCCGCACATAATCCGCAAGCTGGGCATCGGCGGCGCCGTGGCGGGCTCCGCGAGCTCGTGGGCGGAGAGCGTGAGGTGCGGGGCGGAGGTAGGTCGCGCGGCGGTGGGCGGGTCACGCATGTCCCACATGAGCGCAGTGCAGAGTCCCGGGACGAGTTCGTGCTGCGAGTAGGCCAGGAGCGGGTGCAGGGTGAGTTGCGTCATTCTGAGAGGTCGTATTATTAGGGGTGCTGGAGATGGATGTGATGTTGATGGTAATGCTAATCTTGGAAGTGACCTTGATGCCTTGTGGAATCTGGATAGACTGTGGGGTGTTGAGCGAGGACGAGTAGCTAGTGCCCCTAGGCCACCAGTGGCATCGTTTATATATCCTCAGCATCGCTCACAGAGGGATGTGAACAGCCCCGTGTGCAGACATGTGTGGCTGAGGATGGGGGTGTCCCCCGGATATTACGCATAGAACCGCACCCAAATTGGGCTACACGATGCGCGTATTGCCCGCCCCTAAGTTGAAGTAAGCATAGTGGAGACTTTGCTGTTGTGGCGGTGGCAGATTCTGCCTATGGAGGCGGAGGTACTGCCTCGTGAGTGTGTGTTCCTGGAAATTATCAACGGGGAATGACGACAGATCAAGTAAAAATACTCACCTCCGACTCCCGAGTCAAGATCAGCCGCAATGCGATGTTGCGAAAAAGTATTCTAGGGACGCTTGCACATTTACTGGCACTCGCCCTTGAGAGTGGGACCGCTAAAGTGCACATTCGCGGCCCAACACTGCATAAATTTTCTCTGATGAGAAAACAAATGGGAAAGATTCGAGGTTGCGATGCGAGTTTCGAATCACACAACAGATACACGATTGCGGAGATGTTATTGGCCTTGCTCAAACGTGGGTCCCTGAAGAGCCCAGACTGATGCTGGGAGCAATTGAAGGAATGCCCATGGGAGTGTGTGGTAAAACGACTCGTTTGACATTGTGCAACTCCGAGGCAAAGTTGATCATGATGCCTGATTGATGCGTTGATCAAGATGCCAAAACGAATTGAATACACCCGCACAGCCTCGTGAGTCTCATTGCAAGCGTACCAGGGCCCAAAAGCCCTGCTCGAATGCTACCTTCGTGGATGCCGGCGACTAGAAATCTGTGCCGGGATCTGTGGCCCTGGGAATACCTGGGGGCATGTAGCGTCATTGCCTTAGCGACGGCACGGGACGGGTGCAGTCCAAAGCTGTCCGCCACTTGGGATTGAAGAGCGCTAGGGCGTAGGGCGCAGGGCTTAGGGCCTTAAACACCCAGGGACGCTGGGGTGGCGGTCTACCATATGGCCTCTGAGGCTGTCTTTTGTTAAATGGAACAAAGACAATGACGCATATGCGCCGGCTGATGAATAAATAAGAAAGGTCAAAGGCAGCATGATTTTAATTAGATTCACGTACCCAGGCGCCAGGGAGGTAGGCTTATCGATTATCAATCGACGAAAAAAAAAAACTGAATTGACATTCTCAATGGGACTGAATGGATGTGCAAATCGAGGCGAACAACCAAAGCCTGACCAAAGCTGTCACCTATCTGGCTACGACGAAAACACTGGAGACCAAGACCACGGATGAATACATGATCCCGACATACAGGGATAGATATCGGGATGAGCAAAGCTACAGCCAATGGATCACGGGCGCTCACCATATTTTCTGGGACAGACACCCCAGAAGGGCCGGAGCTACTAAGAATAGCACCTAAATGTTCTCTCCTTGTGAGGACGTCGGTGTAGCAAGGCAAAAGGCTAGATACACATAATTCCATACCCGGAGGCGGGAAGACTTCAAGATGGCAAACGAGGTTTGGGGTACGGCCGACTAGCCGAGGCCCGAGATCAAAGACCCTCTCGCCGTATTGTCTCCTACGCCAAAAGCGCAGAGGAAACCAGAATCAAGTCTAATTTCTCTGAGAGGGCCAGCTTCACTGCATCACTCGTGCAGCGCCCATTGTGGCTCATTGCCCTCGTGACGATAGCGTCAAGTTATTTTTGGAGAAGGAATATATTGTCGCAGCGGGTAGCACGGAGAGCACCTAGGGACTGCTAATCCTTGAACCTAAAAGCGAGCGTCAAACAAGCTATGTAGTGGCACGGGGCACCTGGCTTAGATTAGGCTGACGCGATGCGTCGCAGAAATAGACACCTATTGAAGCGCAATAAGATCTTAAACGGCGACTCGCATAGATAATCGCGCTCTACAATGTAGATATTAGAGCTTAGCGTAACGATCAACTATTCGGCAAGAATTATACCGGAGGATCTCCAGGCAGATCGACTTTCGAAAACAAGAACAAGATGAAGACGCCGAGGCCCCCTCCATGCGCCCTGAACAGAAGTAGATAAATCATATCGAATGAGGATGCGCGCAAAATACCAGGTATAGTTTGAAACGTCCACGCCGGTGCCTTTTAGTTACATTCCGAAGGTATAGAAGAGAGAGATAAGCATCGACAGCCACACGCGGTATTTACGCGTATGCCTTTGAGTTGTATCAAGAGGGTGCTGGGGGAACTGTTTCTTTCACTTTAGGGTTTCCCTAGTGAGGCAGAGTTGACTTGTACAGTCCCTCCCTAAGGCGGACCCTGGGCGTCAGTCATATTGTGGAAGAGGAAACCAGCATTATTGTGAGGAGAGTCGGCCCGCTACATCGCTTGAAGAATCCTCGTAGATCATAGTATTCGAATCTGCAGCACTGACAGCGGGTAGCACGGGGACCCCACAGGGCCAAGGCGCTACTAACCCTTCAGCTCTAATTCTCGAACCTAAAATACGTGTGGTAAATATACCATGGACGGAAAACAAACCGCCACTTATACTCGGCTGATGCGATACATCGCACACTGGCAGATGTAGAAACTACCAGATCTCATCAAAATGAGAATGCGGAAAGATTACGCATGGTCTGAAGATCGCTGACAATGCGTCTCGTCTCGCCTAGTCCATCCAAAGAGCAGCACTGAAGATGAAGAAAACAAAGACATCGCTAGCACGCGCAGCACAAACGCCACTTCCTCGGAAAGCCAGTCATTTCTTCAACGCAGCGAGGTGTTTCCTAGACGCTCTTAATAATCCAAAATAGCCCGCGATCTACCGGCGTTTTTCGCGGCGTGCACCGGGGAACCCACAGAACGGAAATATCAACCGATTATTACTACCACTACTAGTGATGGTGACAGCGTCGGCGAGGATGCCGATACCATTGAAGGTGAAACGTGAAGTGGGGCCCCGGACGTCCTTGGATCGAGGGACGTCCAGGCCCAAAAACGGGAATGGCGCGCGCCTGCCGGACAACAGAGGCCACGAGTAGTTTGTTTGCTTGGAGTAGAAGGAAAGTGGCCCTCGAGAGCACCGGGGGACCGACCCTGTGTCCGGGAAGGAGCATAACTGCTGCCTTGCAGATGCAGTTGGAGGGAAGAAACGGTCGCTTCCAGCGCTATGCAAATCGATAGAGCAGCGCTGTCACCGTTGCTGCTCAGGTACATGATTTGACAAGGCGATGGCCACTGTGCCGAACTCAATGCAAACTGATTGCAACAGTTGTGTGCCTTACTCACTCTCGTCTCATGGCCATCGGATACTAAAGGCATATACCAGAGAGCACAAAAGAGTGTATCTCATCATGTCTCATCAAAAGACATTGCACACGTTACAAGCATGGGTTGTGGTATAGTACAGTACACAAAGATTGGCGGTCTAAAAGTAACGGCCATCATCTCGTCGAATCACGTACCTGAGCAGCAACAATGAAACCACTACTCTATCGAGCGCTGTCAGTGCGATACCGTTACATCTGATTGATGTTTGGTCTGGCTTGCCAGGTGCTTCGCGACTCGAGTCACCAGCTGCCGGCATTAAGTAAATTGTGGATAGATGTACAGAGTACTAGTTGCAAGATACAGCTTTAGACACTACATAGATCATACAAACACAGCCCCCTTCATCGATAGTACACCCAATTGTTCAACCTTCATTCAACCCCCAAAACCTGAATCAGCGCCACACTACAAGGCTGCCATATCTGATCACCCATTCTCATTCCCCCGCCTCCAATCGCACTCGTACACACCCAGGGTGTACTCGAGCGTTTCACTGGCATAAGATCCGCCCCCCGGTGCGCGACGGGCCGGCATAGCGATGGCCACCACGACCTGCAGGTGTGCTGCGGTGTTAATGTCGTGCTGCAAAAGCTCGCGTTTTCCGAGGCTTGTCCGGGTGGTGCTGTTCGCGTCCGCGTCTCTCTCCACATCTGCGCTCGTATTTGCGTGTGTGGGCGCTGGCGGCGCTTGGGATGGAGGCTGGGTACGTCCGCGGCGCGTCCACCGTTGAAAACGCCCTTGTTGAAGCGGTATGGGTGGGGATGGGGATAAAGATACTTGAGATGGAGATTGGGCGTGAATTGGGCGCACGAGCGCGGCTATAGGCTAGTGTGGTGTTATGAGACTGTGATCGACGGTGGTTCGTGTCCAGAGACCCCTAGATCTCACGTACCATGATACTCTCCCATCCGACCTCCTCCTCGTCCTGGATCTGCTTCTCTCCTTGCATCTGCTGCGACCCATTTCCCCCAGGTCCTTGCACGTTCAGATCACTCCACAAGTCCCAGAGCACAGGACGTGGGCCGGGTCCTGCCTTCCCGCCGTTCTCGAGCGTCTGCAGCCCAAAAGCCGGCCAAGGCTGCTGATAGGTGAAACGCCCAAAGCGCAGACGGCGCCACGCGAGTGTGCCGAACATGGCGATCCCGAAAAGACCGATAGCGAGGAAGGCGAGGATGAGCGGGGGCGAGGCGCCGGCGGAGAATGCGGCGGGATTTGACTCAGGTATGGGAGCGGGCGAGAGGGACGGCGAGGGGACGGTGGGGGTGGTGAGCGTGGGCGTGGAGGCGGACATTGTGGCGCAGACGCATGTGGTTGCGAGTGCAGAGGTTCAAAATTGAGGAAGGGAGGAAGGGAGAGCTGGGGAAAGGAGCTCGCCAAGATCGGCGTCCGCTTGTGCTGTGCGCAGTGTGTCTTGTCAATGTCTATGACGTGATTGTCCCTGGTCGGCTCTTCGGCACCGTTATCCCGTGACCTCCCTCGACGCGCTGGTGCCTACTGCGTGCCTCACCGCCGCACTTCCCGATTCACATCGGTGCGCCTCCCGACGCTCTGATGTCATCAGTCGGCCACCGTCGTCATTCCGATCCCGAACCTTATTCTTTCTCATATTTACCCCACGTATAAAACGCGCTCGACTGCCTCTGGAATCGTCGCTCGCCCCTTTCTCCCTTTCGCCGCCCACCTTCTCTGGCTCCCAAGCGCATCTCGCCCCTTCTCTTAAACAGTGACAGGCACAGCTACTAGTAACACGTTATCAACTCTGTCATTGCAACTTGCCCCGCACTAGCTGGGATGACGTTGGAACCAAGCATGACTGGAACCAGGACCTCTGTCACTTTCTAGATCAGCCCCGTCACTTTGTGTACTGCAAGCCATCGCACATCTTTCTAGGCGATGCCTCAGCCTATATATACTAGTGGAACGACGAGCAAACTCCTGCGTCCTTACGGAAACTGTCCCTTCCGCACCGGCTTTGTCGATTACTCCCTGCTCGTTGGCATTTCGTGTCTGAAATAGGGTATGAACAAGTGATCGAGGGCACCAAGTACGTCCTCATTTGCTTCGTTTGTAGATAATGATATCACGCGCGCTCCGGTTTGTTCTATGTTGGGAGCCCTTTCACTCTATACGAAGACCCCATATTCTCTGTTAAAAGGGTTTCTACATGGAAAAAACAAGAGCACGCGTGATGATATCATTATCGACAAGGTTCCTTGGCTCTCAAGCGCATCTCGCTCTGTCTCTTCAAGCACTGACATCGAAACAGGAACAGCTAACGCGTTATAATACCCATATCCACGCCAGCACGTTATCACCTCTGCGATTTCATCGCGCCAGCCCCGTACGAGCTGGGATAACGTTGGGACCAAGCATACATGGAGGCAGGGGCTCCACGTATCTTCAGCTGCCGGCCTCACTAGTGACTGTCATTTTTATGGATCATCCAACTTCGCTTTCTCCTTCGATAGGCTCTACGGATCTGGCAGCTCCGCTACGCAGTGTGCTGCGAGACTGCAACTTGCAAGAGATCTCGTTTTTCAAGCCTATGGCTCCTCAGCATACCGGGGGAACGACTGGATGATATTTCGAGTCTGAAATAGTGCATATACCAGTGATTGAGAGCAACAAGTACGTCTTAATTTGCTTGTCCATGACTCGGATGATATCGATCATGATACCACACGCGTTCTGTTTCGTCCTTGGTCAAAACCCATTTGAATCTATCAGAAAACCCATATTTTCTAATAGAGGGGTTTCTACATAGAACAAAGGTGAGCATGCGTGATCACATCAAAGACGGTTATGGGGTTATGGGATCGTGTTACGGAGCCAATGCGCACTGTAACCTCATTCGTTCGTTGGATTGCCATCCGGAAATCTACCCCCAAGTACTACCTGTCTTCCCTGGGATACCATACGGAGGTCTATTATTCTGCAACTTGGGCTAAATGCGGTTCCCCTCAATTCCTCTTCGGAACTTCCGACCGCCTACTACACGGTAACTTTCCAGAATCTTGTGCATGTGGACGCGAAAAGCATCAAGTATTCGCCAATGATCGCATTACACATGCGCGTTCTGGTTTATCCTGGTTTATCCAATATCGGAAACACCCGTACTAGTACTATGATAGCAGGGTTTCTGCATAGAATAACCCAGAGCACGCGGCATCCCAACCATCAAGATATGCTCGAGCTCGTTCTGGTTTATTTAGCCCTTGACTCTATCAGAAGCGCCCGTGTTTGTGCATGGAATAAAACATTGTTGACATTGAAGGAGACCTTTGACACGCGTACGGCTATTGTCTAAATGCACACGGCAATCGCTGGCTCAGGGTAGCTGGCCCATTCCACCACTGCCCCTCAGGTACACGCAAAGGGGTTACGATGCAGTAAACGAAGTCGTGTAAGGAAGATGAACGTCAGTGAGCTGCCGGTGTGGAATTCAAGGGGATTTGCGTTAGGTGGACGAGGGGGGGGTGGCGAGGGGGACGGCGGGTGATGGTGGGGGCAGACCAACAGGGGCAGGCATGAATATCTTTCGAGATGAAAGAAACTAATAATTGAACATTGGAACATATGTACAGTACAGTGATACGCTACACTAAACAAGTTGTATGAAAAATGACGAATGCATGCTGTCTGCCCTGGGGCAGAGTGGTGGTGGTGATACGCGATGCAGGCCTTCTCGAAGAAGTCCAGGGCAGAGGAAGCACAAAGAGGCACGGGAGAAGCACAGCACCGGCGTCTAAACATCTCTGCGCTTGATACCGACCATGCACCCAAGCGGCTTGCGCAGGAATCCCTCGCTAGTCTGGAGCTGCAATCCAAGCTGTCAGGAAGCATTTACGCGCTAAAGAAGAAGAGCAGAGACGTACCGGCTCATCAGGGCTCTCGAGGACAAACTCGTAGCGGCGGAGCAGGGACGCGCAGATGATCTGGAGCTCAAGGAACGCCAGATTACGGCCGACACATGCTCTGCAGATCCTTCAGTACTTCTGATACACACAGTGGCAAAAAGAACGCACCTCGGGCCAACCGAGAACGGATTGAAGGTCTTCTGCATCGCAGCCTGGTCACGCTCAAACCAGCGCTCGGGCCTGTAGTCCTCGACGTCCTCGCCCCAGATGGCGGTATCGCGGTGGATCGAGTACGACGGCACGCTGACGACGGTGCCGGCGGGGAAAAAGTGTCCGAGAATGGTGAGGCCGCCGTCGGGGATCACGCGGGGGAGTCCTATAGCGGAGGTGCTGTGGATGCGGAGGCCCTCGTTGATGCAGGCCTCGAGGTAGGGCAGGCGCTTGACCTGGTCAGCGGTAGCGGCGATCTCGTCTTCGGTGCCGAGCTGCTCGTCGAGCTCGTGGTGGAGGCGCTGCTGGATGTGCGGGTTGTGCGCGAGGTGGTAGATGATCGCGCATGTTGAGCTGCAGGCGGGGTGAGTACACGGGTAGTATGAAACTAGCTCTGACGTACTTGGAAGTCGTATCTGAGCCGGCGATGAGGAGGGTGAGGGCCTCGGCGGTGAGCTCCTCACGGCCCATTGGGTTGCCGTTGCTGTCACGACCGGCCTTGAGCTTACTGAGGAGATCCACGCGGTCCGTGGGGCTGGCAAGGCGCTTTTTGACGGCCATGATGGCGATACCTGCGAGCGTCTTGACGTCCTTCGAGCCGCGGCGGTACCAGGGGATCATGCGGACAAATGGACGCCACCACGGCGGAAGGACACCGAGCGCCATGGAGTACTCGCCACGGCCGTTGAGGATCTTGACGGCGGGGACCTCGACTGCGTCCTCGTCGCTGTCGTCCTTGCCGTAAGAGTCCATGGCGCCCTCTTGGTTCCTCGGGACCTTGGCGACGTCCTTGGCGGCGGCGATCATACCAAATGGCGCGCCGAACGCAAGGTCGCCCACGATGTCGAATGCGAGGTAGTTTACCCCTGGACGTACGTCAGGAGGTGGAGGGGGATCTAGACGGAGGTAAACGTACAGGGAAGGCAGTCAAGCCAGGCGCGGCCGTCACGGCCAGCCCAACCCTCGCCCTATGTGCCAGAGAGGCCTTTAATGGCGCCAGCACAGAGACGGTCCCATTGTGCGATGAGGTCGGCGACGTGCTGGCGGATGTGGGGCTCGAACTCGACGACGCTCTTTTGGGAGAAGATGTGGGAGACGATCTTGCGCTTGCGGGCGTGCTCCTGGCGGTCGCGGGTGTTGAAGACACCGCGACGGATGGAAACAAACGCGTCATAAAAATTGGACTTGAGCGCGCCATTGCCATGGGCGTAGACGATGTTGAGGGCGTCTGGGTCGGCGATAGATATGTGATTTGGGGCGAGGCGGACGAGGGGACCTAGAAGGAAGGGATGAGGAGTAGGGTAGATCAGGAGTGATGTAACTGACCGTATTTTTGATGCATCTCATGAACGACTTCTGAGCGATGGCCATTCTTGGCAACGAGGCCGAGCCAGGCATCAGTGAATTTTGCTAGGAAAGGGCCAGGAATAGAGCGGGCTGCATGAGAGTCCCAGAGATAGGGCACAAGGTGAGCGAGGATGAAAAGACTCGGGGCAGCAACGGCAAGGGTGGTGAGGTCGATGTTGGTGAAGAAGTCGTGTAGGTCGATGGGGGGAATGTGCTGGAGGACGGAGGACATGGTGGCAGGAGATGCAAGGGCGAGGTATTGCGGCGTAAGGATCTTGTTTATATACAAGTTCGTGTATAAAGAAGATCAGGTCAGGGCATTACCGAGATGATCGACTCTACTGGGGAAATCTAGATCGCAAAGTCTAACTCGTGAGATCCGTCACAAGCTCCGTCCCCTCTCCGTCTCCACCGGACACACGAATCCCCCGCAAAAGAACCCCTTCAACACGAGCACGACGGCCCCGGGGCACCTCCAATACCCCGCATTTTCGTGTCTTCCTTTCAATTTAGGCCTCAGGCTCATCGATCACGACACCCGCCGGTGAATAAGCACACATCTCCTCCTGGATGGTCCAATTCCTGCCTAAGATACACTTTTATTCTCAACCTGCCGCACCTGCAGGGGATGATGCGTTGTACACCCTCTTATCAGCCTGCGGTTCTCACACCACAGCCCGCTGAATGGAACTATAACAAGATAGCCCGGGTGGACGCGCTCTACAACTCCATACTATCTCCCGCGCGATTTCACCGATGAGAACGTCGAGGGTGCTGACCCCTACATGCGGATCAAGGGAAGCACTGTGCCCTTCCCCGTACATGCGCACGGTCCGCTTCAAGCACGCGCAAGTCGCGTGTGGTCCATATAATAACATGTCACCACGCACCAGTGCACCATCATTCAATATGGTCACTTACGGTGTTCTCGTCGGCCTCAGAGCTCCCCACGTCAACCTTGGTACGGTTTGAATTCGCCGCACCCAGATTCACTTCATCTTTATTACGACACCGTCGGCCCGGGTGCAAAACTATTACAGGCAGATACTTGATTGTTCTTGTACGAAAATAGACCCAGGTGCGCGAGGGTAGGAATAAATTAAACATCTTACTGCACAGTAGCGCTAAGCGTTAAATTTTAGATTGAACGCGTGGGTGCACACATTAGCCACAGACATTTGCTGGCACTGTGCCTAGCTGTCAGTGCATACCGCATAGCTGAGCCTAAGCGGCGAGCGACATTTCGCGAACGTGCGTAGCTTTCCACTTGATCGAAAGCGCGCTCAGAAAGAGCAGAGACAGTACGCATGACCTAAAAATACAATTCGAATCACAGAGATAAAAACGGAGGAGTTGAAGCTCTTGAACCTCTCTCAAAGGGCTTAATCATGAAGCCAGAAAAGGAACACAATGTGTATGTGAACGCTGCGCCCACGCACCAGGCCCTGCGATAGCCTGCTGCGGCATAGACAGCGCCGTACCAGTGGGCGCTATTCTGAAACTTTAAAGTATTACTCGTCCATCTCACAGCCCATACCCGTTGCGCCTACTCACCGTACTGGGAACTCGCTAATTCGCTGATTAGGTGCACATACGGGTATCCAATTTCCTGGAAATGGTGATTTATTGCGGGTCGGCTCAGGGTCGAAGGATGATCATGTCGAGGTCAAGACAAACAGCAAAGAAGCAGGGCGCCGAGGGCTAACCACGAGCTCCAGCGGGCAGTCGAGTCCCGCGATGTCAATTACACGCTGGCAGCGCGGTGCGTGACTGAGTTGAACTGAGCTCCATGTTCCATAAATTCGAGTGATTGAATGGCGGATGGAAAAAGTCCTGCTGATGCCGTTGAAGACGCTCCCAGCCACTGACCCGTCGCCAACTCCCGAGCTCGAAATTCGCAAGTTCCTCTGCTGATCGAAGATATCCGTCAGGTCACAGCGCGAAATGAGGGAATAGCGCCATATTTATTATTTTGATCGACATACCCCCGTAGCATCGGTCGTATAAAGGGGAATTCTTACCAGGTGCTCGAAAAACTGATATTTTGCGCCCGCAGCGCGAGCATAAATTAGAACGTTGTACTATTGTTATCTGTAGGCGGCCCTGCAGTGATGCCATGTCGCATGACGTCCCGGCGCGATGGCGTCGAATTCGAGCCGCGATCGTCTATCTAGTTCCTGGCCAGTGGCGACGCTACGGGCTACGGCACCATACTCCCATACTAGATTGCCATACCCTTGTGTTTGTGTTGTGGGGCTTTGTCATGCCACAAATGGTGAATGGTGGGAGATATCTATACTTACGTATCAAGTATCAGAAATCAGATTCCATGTCAACTCTGTTAGTTCATATCACAAGTACTAATATTATAACCACGAAAAAAACGGTTCATTGCAGCGAGGTTAGGTAGCCACGGTGCCGAGTTGGCGTGTGCCGTGAGGTAGCAGGAGACGAGTAGTACTTGGTATATGATACGCCATTATATATGAATCGTGAAGCAATTATATAAGTTCGGGGGTAAATCTAAAAGAGGAGATGAAGTGCGCTGATCTGCAGAAGGAGAAGGTGTGATGCATCTTCTGGAATACCGAGTGCGACTCGGGATGTCTATTTACACGAATTTAAGACACATGGTAATTTTGGATGTTGTTTGGGCGCTTCTGGATGGTATGTTTGTAACTGACAGGTGACTCGTTCTCGAGTGGTGACGCGGGCTGAATGGGGCACGGCGCATGCCTTTGCGGTAAGGTTTGGGCCCAGAGTGCCACCTGGCGCAAGTGGTTTACGTGCGTGATGTCGCTCGCCAGTGAATGAAGCGCGTCCAGATCAACCAGCGCTGCTATACTCTGCCTGTCACATCGCAGCATTGTCGCCGCTGGTTACAGTGAACTAACAACGCGTCAAGACACGAACGCTACTTGCTGCACAACGCGCAATAAAGAATAAGCCCTGATTAGTATGATATTCCTCGGCATGGGTATATATATAGTCCTCACGCACCTGCCTCAGAAACGCTTCTTCTCTTGGTGCGAGTCCAGCGGGCGCGACTGATGCGGCAATTGATGCGCTTGCCAGTTGAGTGATCTAGGCACATCGCCAATTAACCGGTCGTATTTGCCGGATTACAGCCGTTTCGGTATTGATGGACAACACCGAAATTCTCTTGTTTGCGCGAATAGATCATTTTTCGAGCAAATAAAGGCCAGTTCTGGAAGTCATGCAACTCACCACGTCTGCCAGGTTTCATCGAGTGATTCTCCATTGATCTCCAACCCAAAATATGCATCTCATTCCCTGAAAAGGTTATATTTGCTCGAACAGATCACTGTTGGGACAAATAGGGAAAAAATGGAGGCTGTCTATCGATACCGAAACGGCTGTAATGGCTCTGAGTCGCAAGTGGAGAGAGGGGGGCTCTCACACTATCATTATGACAACGGTTCAATACACTCCGTTTCACTAGCCTTCACGGCATGGGTTTCAATCATGCGAACGGCATGGTGGAAGTACGATATCGCGCATGTTTGGTGCTTACATCGATGCAACATTACAACATCGGCTCGCGTACCCATGGCTCAGGTAGGCTGCGGCCATCTGAGCTCACTAATCTAGCTACGCGATCCTACAAAGGCTCAATAGTCGGAATGGGACCCACAGGCACGACTCGGGTAGGGTTAATCTATGTGCACGTTCGATTCGTGAAGGGATGCCAGTGAAAGATTGCGGGATAATCAGGGGATACAGATGGTGAGCAACAGGCTGAGAATAAAAACGATGGGGGCACATACGGAAGGGTGCGACCAGTAGTAGTGCGTCTTGATGTGATCGAAGTTAGTCGATGATCTAAAAGCGTCGTTGTTCCAGTAGAGCTTTTGCATCCAACTATAACGACACGATGAGATAAATAAATACTAAGAGGAAGATGAGATCGGGAGCATACGAATGGATGGCTGGGTATCCATCCCGGATGGTGCGAATGTTGCATTTAAAATGGCCCACATAAACGGGGTCGAAACGAATCTGTAGGGGCGGTGTGTGAACATTGATAGGAGCACGGAGACTGTCCACTATCCAGGGTAGCAAGCTCATGAAAAGATCAACACGTACAATGGTTACCCAAAGTCTGATGTCAGCTTCGGTGAGCGTGTCCCCGACCAGGTAATCTTTTCCAACGAGCAGAGTCTCGACCTTTTCAAGGGCCTCGAACACTTCAACAACAGCCTTCTGATAAGCCTCTTGGGTTGTCGCGAATCCCGCTCGGTAGACACCGTCTAGGGTGAGGAATTGAAAAAGCATGTTATCTTGGATCGGACGGCAATCCGATGGGTATGGTATACGCACTGTTGATATTGGGATAGATCCACTCATTGAGTGCATCGATCTGCGCACGAAGATTCGCGGGGTAGATATCTAAATCAACATGCGCGGGAGCAATCACATCATTGAACGCCATGTTGAAGATGCGGATTATTTCCGAGCTCTCGTTGTTGACGATCGTGTGTTTTTTCTTGTCCCACAACACTGGAACGGTGAACCTGGAGGGAAGAGAAAATAAAGATATGAGGCGGGTTAGATTTCAAAGGAGACATATATGCGAACCTGCCTCCGTAGTTCGGATCGGCTTTGATGTATAGTTCCTTGACGTGCTCTGACTTATATAAAGGATCAACATCTGCGCCTGGAAAATTATCGACGGTCGCAAACGGCCATCCTTGAGTGCCCATGCGGGGGGATACAACCGTCACCGCTTGGGGTAAATTTCAGTAATGACCTCCGAAAATCCAATAATTTAACAGATATCTTACGGATAATATCCTCCAGGCCCTTTAGCTTTCGGACAATCAGGGTTCGGGTGGCCCATGCTACAGAAAAAGACATGGTTATATTGATGTCTCCATCCGTAGGTCAAGCGATTGGATGATGTGACTAACGGCAAGCATACGAGACGTAGAGGTGATAACGATCTGGGAGTGGAAAACCGTCAGACGATGAATACAGGTTTAACGAGGAGCGCACCAAGCTCAGGTTCGAAGGGTCCACCCTTCTCGATGGTGTTGCGGAAGGAAGCGTCCGCGCGCTTGAAGCTACCGTCTGGCTCGGTCTTCATCTTCGTGATATCGGACTGGTGGGTCAGATCCTTAGAGGTAGCCATGGTGGGGCGAAGAAAAGCTAATTTTTTTTGTATAAGAGACAGAGTGTGAGACCGATGTGCTCCTTGAAGACTGTCTTAGCAATCTAAGTGGTCTATGAGCACATATCATGATGCCACGTGCAGCTGAGGTGA
The DNA here is from genome assembly GCA_018282025.1 of Sphagnurus paluster. Lineage (NCBI taxonomy): Eukaryota > Fungi > Basidiomycota > Agaricomycetes > Agaricales > Lyophyllaceae > Sphagnurus > Sphagnurus paluster. Next base: position 38,594 of record JABCKI010005811.1, read on the forward strand.
TACTGCAGTGCAGTTGTGATTATTGTCAAGCAATTTTCATCAGTCTTCAGAATGGAGAGTGCAGGGATTGTCAGAACTAACGGCACCCATGAGAAGCAGTTTGCTGCCACTGGTATGTTCTGCAGCATAGTTATTTGCAAGATGGCGGTGACTGGACAACGTTACAAAGCTTGAAAACAACATAGCACAGGTACTGCTCACACTACTTGATTGCTTTTTGAGGCAATAGATCAAGAGGAGTCGTCCTGAAAAATATACTATTTATAGTGTTTCACCACTCCTCGAGACACTCAAATAAAATGGCTCTCGGAAAAACTATTTCACAGGACAAACCTGTAATAAAATAAATATGCATATATCTATTACTACTCTCTTGAACATGAGCTACCGAGAATATCTATCGAGAGTGTGCAATGTAGGGGATGGAGGAGATC
>JABCKI010005812.1:0-38841 GCA_018282025.1 Sphagnurus paluster
CACTTTGAAGCACTACTTACTCTCTGTGAAACTAGTCAGACAAGTATAGCTCAAAAACCAATGATTTCTTACCTAGACAGACAGAGCCAGCCATCTGCAGTCAGATTCCACTCTGATTCACTTTGAAGCACCACTTACTTCCTGTGAAACTAGTCAGACAAGTATGACTCAAAAACCAATGATTTCTTACCTAGACACACAGAGCCAGCCATCTGCAGTCAGATTCCACTCTGATTCACTTTGAAGCACCACTTACAAGCTGTGAAACTAGTCAGACAAGTATAGCTCAAAAACCAATGATTTCTTACCTAAACACACAGAGCCAGCCATCTGCAGTCAGATTCCACTCTAATTCACTTTGATGCACCACTTACTTCCTGTGAAACTAGTCAGACAAGTATGACTCAAAAACCAATGAATTCTTACCTAGAGGCACAGAGCCAGCCATCTGCAGTCAGATTCCACTCTGATTCACTTTGAAGCACCACTTACTTCCTGTGAAACCAGTCAGGCAACTGTGACTGAAAAATCTATGACTCTTTACCTAGAGACACAGAACCAGTAAACTGTCATCAGGCTGTATTTTGATCAAGCATACAATATCACATACCTCCTAACAAATTATATGATGGATCAGATCATTCATATAAAATAATAATCACACAATACTTACCTAATAATACCGACAGAAGTAAGCAACTTTTTTTTCCATTGCAGATCAAGAATACCTACTTCCTGACAAGAATCTTACCAAGTTGTTTTTAATGAAACATATTTAAAGACTTACTACAGCATGGTGATAATAAGCGCTCATGTACCCAAGTAGATTATAATCTCGTTTGATTAAGTATCTATGAGGTGTTATATATGGAAATTTCCTCTATAAACCAAAAAAGCTCACCTTGCAGCATATTTACTACTTATTCTGGCTCCAACTCGCTGTGTAGATACAAATATCTGGGCAAGAACACCATCATCCAGAGCAGCTGATGTCTGATCAATCAAATCTATGCAGCTTGTCTCAGGCAAGTGCATATCTTGGAGAACTTACTATACATATATATATATTCAAAGACAAAACCACACACCTTGCACATGTATATGCTTCCTTGGAGGATAACCAAATTCATAAAACTTTTTGCTTATAGTATTCATGCTTTCATATGCTTCATTTGATGCAACATGCATCAAATCTAATAGACTTGCATGATCTGCAGTGTTAGTTTCTTTATTCAGATGGTCACCAAAAAATCCTGCTATGTAGCCATCAAACTTTGTGAAGATTAGAATCACAGGCACTGCAGAAATTATTAGCACTCAATTTTTATTAGACCAATAACAATACCTTTTCCTGTTCCACATTTAGTGAAGAATAGTTCTTCTGCTGTTGAGATAGGTCGGGCATTGTCAAGGGGAAGACAGTACCTATACCTGATGAATCAAAATAAATAAAGATATGACTATTATCTCACCAGATGGCATGCAGCTGTTGGTCAAGATCTTTTTGCCGTAGACGATTGGCAATAAATGCCTGGACATCATTCAACTCAGTAACAGCACCAGATTCAAACCCTCTTGAATCATGGAAGATGAAGCCAGGGTTGCTGCGAAAGACAAGCTCATTATTGATATCATGCAGTCCCCGCTACAAAGGTAGATCAGCTCATGATCTATCATATCAGAAGCACATACCCCTCCTGTGGGATCCACAACAGTTTCATCAACCTATAGATCCTTAATATCAGCAGTTTAGGTACATTCACAATAGCATACTTTCTTCCCCTTTGCATTATATATCTCAGGCTGATCTGTGGTATTGCAAACCTTCTGCAGGATGGTGGTCTTCCCGGCGTTGGCTCTTCCGATAACAAGGATGCGGAATCGGCGAACACGTCTCCGAAGATCGGCTGCCATCTCTGGGGAAACGACGGCTCCAGCGGAATCAGACATCACAGGTGCTAAGTCACTACAATGAGCAAAGAGCGGAACACAAGGGATGGGGGGCTGACAGGATTTTTTCGAGGTGGATTGGTATTGGGGAATCGACGAAGAGGTTCGTGGACAAGATCGATTGAGCGAGGATTGAGCGTGGTTGCCTCGCGGTCAGCCAGGGTCTTTCCGAAACTTTGTCCAGCAACTGCCGGAGTTAGCCCGACAACCATCCATCCTAGCCTCGGCCCACATTCCTTCAGTTCTCGCGCATTATGGTCTATGCGTACTTCTTCACAAGCCTAATCGCTTCCAGGATCACGGAGAAGGCGAAAGCAACCTGACTTGGACGCTAACCCATACCAAATCCTCTTGAGTCTGGACTTGTTTCTGTTTGCGGGTATCTAGTTATCCCGTTCCATGGTCAGCTTCGTTCCAACTGTTCAATCCCACCTGAAATCGGATGCCCCTACCTATCCAAGTCTCTGCTGAATGCTGATACCGGCTATGGTGGATTAGCGCCGCAACAAAGAATGTACGTTTCGCCAGTTGCTAATCCAAAGAGCTACACCCACAAACTGATTTTTCAGGATCGCCTTCCTCTATATCCCACACACGACAGACGACTGGTAGTGGACCTCTGACGCTGACCGGAAAACTAAGCGGAGCCAGCTTCCACTATAACCAGGGTCCACACCGATGCAGTTCGATTCGTAGGCAGGTTAGTCAGTGTGTGCCTATAGAATGGGGTCGTGCTCGAATTTTCATTCCTCTCTCTAGAACTGCAACTGACGATTTCCTATATTCACGCCTCTGAAGGACCGTGCTCTATAACCTTGTCAGTCACACTCGTCGATTCATCTCCGCTGCCGTTATTGCCGTGGGCTGGACACACGCATCATCCTGCACCCTCGTAACAGCGCTTCAGCTTCCCCGAGCCCGTCCGCGGCCGACGTCTAGAGATGCTACAAGACATAGATTCTGATTCTGGGATTGTGGATATCATGAATGTCGGCTACAGGTGTCTTGGGGGTCCATGCCGGGGTTGATCGGTATGTTCACGCTCTTTGTCGGACGAACGTGCGGATTTCAAAATCTAGTTGCAGTTTTACCCTCATCCCGCATCTCTTGGCATTCTGTACATATAGCCATGAAGTCCTCAACGCTCGACGTTCGATCTCAGCACCCCTGCGTCGCACTAGGCTTCGGGAATGTCAGAGCCAATTCTAGCCCATGCACTCTTTTCGAGAACTCCCACTGTTCGGCATCGCATTCACGGTTCACCACCGTGACGATAGCGATGCACATGCGCAATCTCTTGTCCTTGTCATAGCCTCTCTAACTAAGGAGATAATACACTGCTCGATCTATGGACGCAACTTCGAGGCCGTGAGACAGGCCGTCGGCACCAGTAACATCGGGCTGATTCAGGCCCGCCCGTCCACTTCTAGCGTAATGGATGATTTGCTGGTTCTCACCTCTCTTAAATGTATGTTCGCAGAGCTATGATGAACCAATACATCTATCTGTCTTGGAGTAGATCTACGAATATGACATATTTTGATTCATTCATGATCAAGACAGCAGTATGGTCTCCTGCAGATAGAGGCTTATTGCACATCTGTCCGACGTAAAAAGAAAATGGCTCGAATAGAGGATTCGTGAGTAAACGAGACGTACACGACGAACGAACACCAACTCCGTACCATCCCCTTATCCCTCAATCAGTAATACGAAGAGGATCCTCCAGCTGCCCAACCCTTTGTCCCATCGAACCCGCAAACTTCTCTCAAGGCCCGGCGAGTGAGCACCAACATGTCGCCAATGAGGTCGGGATACCCAGGCGGCTCCAGCGTCACCATGACTGCCGGCACCCCCGCACAGTGCAAATCCTTGTAGCGACATATGGAGTACTGCAAAAGGATGTGTCAAGGGATATTCAAAGATAAATCGATGAAGCACGTACTTTTGGTGCACCGGCAGCTGAAGTGGAACCTCTTTATATACATGTGGCAGACCAAGCGCCAGGCGAGGAGCACACAAAAGAACGTGGGCCGGCGATCGGCGGACAGGCATGTATGCGGGCGTAGGGCATAGGAACACCAGTGCTGTTTCTGAGCGGGCGAATCGGGGCAAGTCAAAACTGGAACAGGGCACGAAGGGCGTACCTAAAATAAGTAGAATATGGTTTAATATCCCCCCGATGAACTATCCGGGCCAATTCAGGGGAGAATCGTAAGTGGTAAGTAGAACGTACATACTTACCTGGTTATCTTTTATATAGCTTGAACAGTTCAAATCCGTACAGTAAGGCTGCTTGTGGAAAAAATTTGGCCACAAGTGCCGGAAAGGGATAGGGTTGTTTCATAGAATGTGGGCGAGGATTTACAGGTGACAGGGATCTAAAGGTGGAGGTGTACGGATGAGCAATGAAGACGAACATCGAGAATATGAATAGCAAGTTACATCGTCGTCGTTCAACTGGGACTGATAATTAAAGGGCCTCCTGATGTTTGTCTCGTTAGGAGCATCGATGACACGATGCGGGCGGGGGAGGATGTGGTGTAGGGCGGATAACGAGGATCGGTTGACGGTCCAATGACTGCGTTAGAAAGTCCCTGATGAAGCGCCGAGGAGAAATTTAGGTCAACCTATGTAGAATATAAGTAGTCGAGAATCGGGATTGTAGCAAAGTATGAGGCTCACCTTGGGTCAGGACTACGAGGCACTGTGCCGGACTGATGCCGACCAGCCAACTTACTGTCACCCAGTGGCACCCACCCACGCTCACCACTACTGGCCATATGCCCCAAGCTTTGCGACAATTTCGAGCGCATGTGAATATGAATGAAAGGTACGTACGCGATCCTGCTAAACGTCCGAATATGACGAGGACGTCCATAGCTCAGCATCCTCCAGGCGCTGCAATCCAGCCGCCTATCTGCATCTCCCCAAGCTCCTGTTGCAGCCCTAACGTCCTATGAACACCACCTCGCCCTCCTCTTCTGTTCCTTGGTCCCGTACGCCTACAACCTGTCTCGTCGCCTATTACTAACTCAAGGATTGCCCCCTTCAGAATATCTGATTGACTTCGTCCTCCCACCGCTCCACCCCAGCAATCACACAAGTCCTCCCGCCTCTCCCCACTGAAGGCTTCAATCCGTCTATGCGTTCGCACTTGCCCCCACGGGTGCCGGGACCCTCTTGGTGCGTTTACTTCCATTCCCTTCATCCTTACCCTCAACCCCAACCCCTCCCTTACGACCTCAAAACTTGAACTCATCTTCAATTGATAGTTGATTCCCACAACCAATCATACAACCCGCGTCATTTTTGTAAACAGCCCTTCTCTTGTTGCGTCTTCACTGCGCCTCTCCCACACCCGTCCCCTCCCGTTCCCCGCCCTTGAACTCGAGAGCTATCATCTGGGACAGTATTCCAAGGCTCGACTGATGCGCAGCGCGGCGGAACGTCGATAGGTAAGTCTCCGTGACTCAAGCTACTGCTGATTGACCTTCGCTAACTTTAGCCGCCACCTCCCTCCCTTTAACTCCCGCGCCCTCCACCAACATCATGAAGGCCGTCATCACTGGTCCTCCAGCGCCGGTTCTATACGACTGCAGACCCCGATTCGGGTGTACCCCCGTAACCTAGCTAGGTGCGAGTTCGTTTGCAGGTACATGGCTCATTGTCGCTGAATCAGAAAGTTGTTTCAAACAGTTCCGCAGGCCTCTTGCTGCGATTCTGCACCCCCGAAGATTTTTTGGGCAGGATAGATATGCCCGTTAAATAGAGCTCATGGATTTGCCGGGCTCGTCAGTCCTTCTGCAACTGACCCCTCGGTGAACATCACCCTGTCTAGTGTGCGTTCCTCATCATTTCACTGCCGATATGCCTCAACTGATCTTCAACCGGTACCATTCGCGTCCTCGTCGCTCATCCGCAACACGCGTTGAATAACCGACAAAACCAACGTAAAATCCAGAGATCCGCCCTACGACGGGCTCCATACCAGTTCACCAGGAAAGTTATTCACGACCAAAATTGAAGTGTTACGTCCTCGCCCTGCAGCACTATGCTAGCGCGCCACACGAATCTTTTTATTTCACTCTGGGACAAACTTGGAGCTGGTGACGCCATCATATATGCTCGCGAGTCGGAACTAACAACTTTTCGGCAGCTATGTATTTCTGTGACAGGTGTGAATGACGTCAAAACATGGCCGAATGATGCAGAGGGATGTGCAACTTGGGGACGCCGAGTGCACAATAAGACGGGGATTGAATGAAGCATCGATCAATCTTGAAGACCGGGAGCAAGGATTTATTTAGGTAGCACACAATGTAATAAAATACTAGCCTTCTTGAATATAGAGTGTATCATGGTACATGTAGCGATGGCCCACAATCACCCCACCCAAGCGTTTCACTCACAACTGCGGTATCACGAATGCGGAAAGCACGGCGAAGTGGACTGGAGGTCACCTCGGTCTATAGTGCACCGGATATCAATAATCCGAGAGGAACTCATCCCTGGGTGTTGAGCAGGTCGGAAAGACGCCGAACGCTCAACCCATACTGGCAGGGCAGCAATGTCCCTGGTGTACTTGTTATTCAAATGGTAGAGATAAAAACGCCACTGACAATGATCGCTGTATTTCATAGCTGAATCTCAGTATTCAGAACTAAGACTACTCCTGCGGAATGGAAACCTCATATCCCCTGCGCTATCCACTGCTTCTCAACTGCAATCAAGCAATCGACCGTATCCAGGATCGTCTCTTCAAACGAATAAAAGTCGCCCTTGACCATACCTAGCACCTGCTCGACACGGTCAAAATCGACCGGTGCACGATCATATGGGAAAGTAGGCGGCGTCTCCTTCGTCAACCGGTCCCTCAGCTCCGGCCGACGCTCCGCGATGAGCGCGACCGTGCCCGCCATGTCAAGCCCGTGCGGCGAGGCGATGATGCGCTTGCGGCCCAGGACAGACGCAGGCGACGAGGTGAGCGCGAGGACGTGGCCCCTGGCGACGTCACGAACGTCTGCGTGGCGTGGGTTGGGCGGAAACTTGCCCGATGGGCTGAGGAGGCGGTAGATGTAGAGGTCCGTGGATAGCGCGTAGTAGTTCGGTGTCGGTAGAGTGAATGTCTCTGCGAGAGGGCCACAGAGGAATGGGGGGTTCACTAATGAGTGGTGCTTAGTTAAAGGCGAGGATCGAGATAGTGGTAGGGGATTGGGGCTTACGCGTAGTGATGTCCAAATGAGGATGGGCATCGTTGAATGCCCAAAGCTCCTTCTCAGCCAACGTCTTGGCCGCGCGGTAGACGTCAAAGCTAGTGCCCGACAATGCTGTCTCTTTGGTGACGGGGTACCAGTCTACGAAGGGATGAGATTGGGGGGAAACGGCGCAAGTTCAGGCTATACCTTAATCCGTGAACGAGTTGGAAGGGTTTACTACGATCGCTGTAGAGCTCGTGACAACAATACGCTTGATCCCAGCTTTCTCAGCCTGACGGATGACGTTCAGCGTGCCTTCGATCGCGCTCTGGGTTCAAATAACAATACCTTAGATGAGGATGAATGGAGAAGTGCAAGGCTCTCACCGCCAATATGACCTCTGGCGGCTGCCTTTCGGGCAGGGAAGCAGCAATGTGGATGACCGCGTCAACGCCTTCCAGTGCATTGGTCAGTGCCTGTGTCCGCAATTTCAATCGCGTGGAATTTGTCGCCGAACTTTTCGCAATTTTTGGTGAGCTCAACCACTTTCTTTCCGCGCGCAGCACTAGTCGGATATGGGGTTGAGGGATGAATTGAAGCGGACTGAGGAGCTTGAGTACGTACGCTCGGACATGATATCCCTTGTTGAGCAGCTCTAGTCCGACATGGGATCCCAAGAATCCCGAGGCGCCTGTTACCTGGAAAAAAATTAGCAGGTGCAGGTGATCTTGGCAGAGGGAGTTGAGTGCTTTACAAAGGTCGTTTGGGTCATCACTAGCACGGTTAGCGGTGTGTGTATTTTTCGGGCAGGTATACAGATCCGGGACGAAGCTTGGTCATAATGCGATAATCAAGCAAGAATAAAAAGGCCATCACGAAGAGATCCGTAGTCATCTTGAGAACAGCGACTGCGCCATGCTCGCGCAATGGCATGGGAGGAGAGGTCCGTGGGAACATGTTGTTATCTGTGGCTTGCCGGCTTGCCCGACGACCACCACGAACTGCAGTACCCGCAGGCCCGACCATGAAGGCCAATTGGCGCCCGAGATAAAGCCCGTTTGATGCGATACTGGGCGCAAAGCGGGGATTGAACAACAGAGATATAAGTGAGTATCCTATTGACGTCATGGATGTCGGAATAGCAGTATTCGTGTCGACTAGAATTGCCAAGTAGCCTTTTTCTTTGCTTCTGAACAACATTTATCCCAGAGTCTGGGACGTAATTGAGGTAAATTCTTCACATCTGAATATTTTTTCTGAGAATCATCTATCGCTTAATAGGCACATAGACACTATTCTGCCACATACCTTCAATCTCAAGCCATCGGTGGGCTTGACGTGGAGATCTGTCTTTCCCTCTGATATCCCTCGTGTCGGTTATGCCCTTTTTCACTTCGCTCCTGCTGAAAATTTACACCCGACCACTTTACCTGAGCGTTCGTTCTGAGGGTGGCACATGTGATGCATGTTGCTTGGTCCGTCTACGCCATTAGCGGCACCGCTATATGTTATCTCGAATATCGAACAACTATTTTCAGCCATCCAAAAAGACGTCGACACTGCACCTGCGACTCTCGAGCAGACTATGTCTTACCGCAACATTGACACTAGAGAACCTAAATTTCTCTTGCAGGAGCGTCTTTCCACGTACCAGGTCTTCAGACTTGATTTTTAATCGCTCACCCCCGAGACGCACTTCGCTTGGTGCAAGTTCACGCCTGCCACCCTGCCCTGCTCACCACCAACACCGTACACACCCCACTTCTCTGCGCCAGGTTGCTTCTTCCCGTGTGGTACATGTGAATGTAATCTGTGCAGAGTCGCCCTTATATCACCACAACTCCCATAGCCTGCCGAGCGTTCGCCGTTGCGGGTCAGATTCTCCACACTCGTCAAACGCGAGGCTGTGTTTGGGGCCAACGGGGGAAGGCAAGTAAATTGGGAAGATGCAGTCGACAGGTGCGCGGACCCGGCCGAATATAACTACCTAGAGGGGGTAGGATAAGTGCGCGAGCAAGTCAGAGGAGGAACCATGAGGCGTGAGGGGCAAATTGTACCCTGTGCGGTCTACTTCTCCTTCCTGGGACTTGCCAGTCGCCAACATCCACTCCGACGCTCAGCCTCAATGCTCCACTAGACGTTAAACGGCAACTTGAAACATGCAGGAACAGCGATGTCCTGCAACATACTAATAGGCAAAGAGGGACCGGAATGAGGGAAGCCTAAAAATCTATTTTAGCGTCTATACATTCCGGTGTACATTAATTAATGCATCCGTCCTCCGTGCGTCCGACACCACCATGCGATATGTCTTTATCTCTATCCATCTATCACCCCATCTATCACCCACCTCTCAAATCGCGATATGTTTATCTCCTCCCCAACCCTCCGTTTATCTGCTATGCCATTTTATTTGAAATTGCGCCCCGAACTCTAAGTATATTCTCTACTCGATATCCATGTCGGGTTTGTGGCGCCCGTTGCCATTGGGGAAGTGTGAGGTGCACAATCTATCATGAACATAAATAATTGCATCCCGGGAGGTTGCGGTGAAGGCCGTAGCCTGGAACTGTAGATTTAGAGTCTAGGTTGTGAGGGTCTATTGGCTGCCAACTCATAATTTGTGGCTAGTCGTTTATGGAGTTGGGTATAGCACCTAAGTGCGGGCGTTGCAGTGGCGTATACATTGTATAGGTCCTGTGCGGACCTAAGCAGCAGCACGCAGGTCTGCGAGCGACTGCGTGACGTAGTCTGGAACAATGTGCGACGCGCCAGGCCCGTTGATCTCCGCTTCTTGAGTGATACCTGTGCGCAGCGCATGGTTAGCGTGTTTCTGATGTCTGGTATTGGGTTTGGAGCAAAAAAAGAACAAGGGAGGGACATGTGGAAAGGGAGGCCTAGATCAAGAGCGCGGCAATCCGAGTGAAAATAAAAGATAGAAAAGGGTGGAGGAAGGAATTCAGGGATTGGCCAGACCATCTAATAATTCAAACAACCAACACAATATATACAAAAACGGAACGCACTCACCAGTCAGTACAAGAAGTGTCGCAAGGCCACCCGCCTTGCCAAACAAGATGTCGGTGTTCAGGCGATCGCCGACCATGATCGTCCTCTTGGGGTCATAATTCACCCTACACCATAAACATGCCATTAGTCCAGGGCTCTAGACAGACACATACAACCCCCGCGTTATGGCGCACCGCCCAGCAACAAATTATCCGAAGACTGCAACCGTAATCACAAAGTCAAGGCCACAACAGAGTACTCACTTAGCCTTGACACAATCCAGCATGACCTTCGCAGGCTTCCCGGTACACACCGGATCCCTCCCTAGTGCATACCTCAATGGTGCACTGATCGCTCCCGCTCCAGGCAGGAGGCCATGGGCCGAGGGATACGTGCTATCCTCGTTGGTCGCCACAAACAGACAATCGGGATTGGTGGAGAGGTACGTGAACGCCTTGGAATATTTGGCGTATGAGATCGCGGTGTCAAGTCCGCAGACGACAGCGCCGACATTTGGGTCAGGGGTGAATGAGGCTGCGTCGAAGGGAAGGGCGTCGGCAGGGTCCTAGGTGTAGATGAGAAAGTGATCAGGTTAGAAAACGGACACGGACGTACTGTCCCGCCGAGGAAAGCAATGCCCTCCTCGTGCAGCTCTTCTTCCAGCCCTGCCTGCCCGATCACATACACCTTCTTGTCCTTCGGTAGTTGTGCGACTGAGGAGAGGTATACTGCAGCGGCGTATGCAGAGCCGAAAATCTCGTCCTGCGTTTACAAAATAGATGGTTAAAAAGAGACATTCAAAGATGCATAGAGAAGCGGACAAATACTTACTACGTGCGCCTCGACGCCCAGTGCATCGAACTTCCCCTTATAGCTCCTGCGCGACTTGGTCGCGTTGTTCGTCACGAACACTACTTTCTTATCTTATCGCGACACCACAAAAAAGAAATTATCAACTTGATATTCGACCCATTGCATAGAAAATGCAGAAAAAAGACGCACCATTCTTACGGAGGAGCGCGAGCACCTCGATGACACCTGGAATGAGGCGGTCACCGTGCCATAGGACACCGTCGCAGTCGAACATCCAGGTGTCGAACTGCACGAGGAGCGCGGCGTATTCAGACGCGATGGACAAACGGGCAGGGGCAGTCATTGCGGGGTTGCACGCTGGGGTCAGTGCGCGGGTTAGTTAGAGTTGCAGGGATGAGGAGTCGGAGATCGCAGCCCACCGGGTCCGATGAATTTATTTTTCCTTGTTTTTCCCTCAGGTCCGCGACCCCCGATGGCCGACCGTCCCGTTTCTGCGCCTCTGGAGAGGCTTGCTCGGGCACGCCGCACAGGAATACTCAATCGAAACCATTCATGTCGTAGACGAGCTAGACGATCTGTCGGTTGCGATGCATTGCTACTCTCGAGGCGCGTATGCCATCCAACTTTCGCCCAGTTAAAGTTAGCGCATGTCTGCTCCGTTGCTGACTTTTTCAGAACTTTCTTCGTCATCAAAATAGTAGGCTTCTATCGCTATTCTCCAGCGCACCCCCTGTCCGTAGACGCGATTCAGATTCTCCGACAATAATGGAGTCTATCTTAGCCGCCGACACGGGAAAGGATGTGGACAGTCGACAATCCTTGGCTGTCGCCAAATTGGTATCCTCTAAAACCCCATGGAATTCGTTGACATGGCATGTGCACCTGTCTCGAGTCTTGACCTCCGAAATGGAAATAGATGTATAACAAGCCCTGCGCCGACCGTTAGCAAAGGGGACTCTTACGTTCGCAGAGCGGCGAGCCCATGACGTTGTGAAATTGGGCAATCTATCCGAGACTATGACGCCACCCAAAGACGGCACACATATTACGGCTGAGTCACTGGCAAGTCGCCTCTTTTGCCATGCCTATGTTCTTGCCAAGTAACCAACGCCGAGCGAAGAAGTCTGTCAACGGGTTGAGATGCGTACATGGAGTTGAAATCTAGGACGTCACGCGCACATTCTCCATAGGTCCTTGTGAGTCCTGATCCCAAGTTGTACTGACAGCTTGCCTCGACCTCCGGTGACTTTGACCCTGTAGCGGACCGCGTATCTAATCAGAAGGCTGCTGGAGCGCCGACCCCTCAGAGACAACTCGACTGGTATCCAGCCTAGCATCTATTCAAATTCACGCCACCTCCGGGATCATGTCCAACTATCCCACCGACTCCGACTATTCCTTATAAGTATCCCAATATCGAGGTATGTGGCAAGTTCAATGCAGGCTTTTTTTGGACACGCCGGTAATACGAGCGATCCGTATCTGGCGACCCTGCGAATTTAGAGACAACGACTCAACGCGGAGCCAACTTGACAGTCGTTTTATTGTGATAGGCGAGCCCCGTCGCACGGGCTATTTCCTACTGACAAGAGTCAGACTTACTATCACTAGCTCAAGGACTTGTCGCGCGCCTTCACCGATGGTGATGGCTGTTGCTGTGTAGTGCGAGCGCCCAAACCCTCTTCCATGACAGCTGTCCGAGTCGGACCCCCTGACCTCTCGAAAAACTCAGCAAATACTTTTGCTACTTTTTGGTATATTGAGACTTGAATATTAGTCCGAACTCAGGGGGATCGCTAGCCATCAGGTCTAAGAAATCAGGAGTTTCTCATGCCCGACTCCCCGACTACCAGACCACCATCACATATTCGGACGCCCGGCGCACTCTTCCTTGTCTCTGATACAGATCACTATCGACGAGCGGGAAATTAAACAAACAAATCGAATCATATTTATCACCAGCTGCCTGCTTCTGTCTACATGGCAGTCTGCGGTGCACTCCGGACGGTGGCGCGCGAGCTGACCTTGCCCAAAATGGCTAGAACACGAGCTACGCAGAGACATCTGGCGTTCCTGTGGTCAAAGCACTCCTGGGCGGCCCCCTTGCCTCCTCCACCGTCTGCCTCGGTGTAGCGTGTAGCGCGTCCTATTTTTGGCGCGGTTTGTCTCCCTCAAAATATGACTTGGGACCTATGTCTGCTGACTTTGCATATGGCGCACGCCGCAGATGGCGCAGATATCCGTGCACGCACCGGTACATCCACGCGTCACGATTACTTATCGCATACGCCCGCAGAAGGAAAAAGGAAGCAGGGCCTTTGGTAGTGGGCTCCTGTCACAGGCTTGTCAGTGGAGGCCGTCCTCCTGATCGCCGCCACGGCGCAATCTCCAATCAGTGAGAAATCAGTGCCCACGACCACGCTCCTGTACCGGGCGTGTCCGGAACACGGCGTCGACTCTTCGCACATGCATACCACCCACGGAAGCAAACACGACTACGGGCTTGCAGATCGAAGCTGGCCGATCTCGCTATAGCAGCACCATCACCGGTGTATGTGCTTCAAGGCTTGGGTGCATGCGCTAGCTCTTGGTAGAAGCCCCTCGGTCAGCGTATAGGCCTTCCCCGAGCGCTCGCACTTGGCTCTACCCACTGATACAGAGCAAGTAGGGCCCTGGCGGGGAAAGTCTGGGAAGCAGTGTTCTTTTGGTATTTCCAGCCCGCTCACCTGGCCCTCGCTGTTCGCCCTCGCAGGGCTTTGAATCCGCCAGGGCAGATTCAACTTGGCGACCTATTGTTGGAGCCTATTAGGTCCGTGTTTATTTATTCGAATGTGGGAGTGCGTGCATCTTCGACTTTTTTAGCTTGCTTTGGGGCGTTGGCTGATCGATTTGTTGACCGGAAATTCGTGAAAGTGGAAGATCTATGCGAATTTTCACACCATGGTCACCCAAGCGCTGTCACTTCCTCATGTCACTGAGATTCCGCAGCTGGCCCCTTGAAAATCGGTGCATAGCCCTGCACATTAGTCGGAGATGGTGCGCCATTCTTTGTGGGCGGCCTAGCCGTTGCTTCCCTGGCGCTTCAAGCGTGCACGGAATATTTGTCAAAAAAAAAAAGATCTACATTGGGCCGCACTAAAAAACTTCCTCGTCGTTGTGCTGTGTGACCGGAACCACTTCGACCCCCAAATCTTTCGCCAGGCTACGCTTCGAACGCAACGCTCCAGGTTCCTCTCGCTCCTCCGCCTCCTCGGCCGCTTTCTCCCCCTTTCGCGACGTATCATACAATGTCTTCAGATCCACAGTTACCAACTCGAACTGCCTCCCCAATTCGTAGGTTATGACCGCCTCCAAGCCGTCCATATACGCCTTCAACTCATCAAGAGGTCCGAACAGTGTTGCAGCCACCATACTGCGTGTCTCTGACGACATTGCCTCCATAAAGCTTGCCTTCGCACTGAGTAGGGAAGTTGGAAACTGAGCCTGCTCTGCGCGGAGGTTCACCGCTGAAGAGGGGCGCACGGCGGCCGGTGCGAACTGGAGGCGGCGAACACTCGCGATTTGCGCTGTTGAGAGGGAGACGGCGTCAAACCCCAAAAGAGGGGGAATCTCTGAAATCTATGTTGGGTGCGGGCATGTCAGTTCAATTCATTCACGTCGGTGGTATCAGCACGCAGCATGCCCAACTTGGCCTCGCGGCCGCCTATGCGGCAGTTTTTCCGACCTCAAAAATACATCGTGGTGGACTTACAGAGCGGAAATCTGAACCAACTAGTTTCGATTTTAGCTCGTGGAGCTTGAAGTACTCGAGGGTTGACTGGATGGTCTCGACCCCCGGGTGAAGGCTGAGATCTTCGTATGTCGTCCGCCGTCTACCTTCATACCAACCGAGCAACTACCGCACAAATTCCTTGCTATCAGACTTGTTGGGAGACGGTAACGAATAAATGGGGACATACACGGCCGACTGGGATAGTGATCGTCGTGGCTCCAGCTTCTGCACACGCCGCTGCATGCAGAAGCCCAGAAACGAAGTACAAATTTGTGTGGATTCCGTGCTCGCGTTCGAGGTCCTGGGCCGCACGAAGGCCCTCTATCGTCGCTGGGATCTAGCAAAAAAATGTCAATCCACCCGCTGTAGAACTATCTCCGGGATCAACCCGGGAACATGGAGACTCACGCTCACCACGACCTTGGCTCTTTGCACACCCTTCTCCTCGAAGAGTGAAACGAGACGCCGGGCAGCTCGTACCATCGCTCCGATATCATTGTGTTTACGCGGATCTACGAACGTGAAATGCGGTCCATCCACTCGGCACAGGATTGAATTGCCCAACTCAAACAGCTACAAAGACAAACAGACCAGAAAAACTTCATCATGATGTGAATCTTTGTTCATGAATAAAACTTACGAAGCGCTCTACCGACGCTTTGATGAGTCTACTATTAGGAATGCGCCTCTCAATTCTAAAGGATGCGAAAATGGGGTTTCAGATTAAATGGTAACTTGGGCAGTAGATCGCGAGAATTCAGTGCCTGTACGCACCGTTCGTCCAGTGTCTGTTTCACAGCTGCCCACACATGATAGAAGGTACTCTCTTCTTCGATTCTTTTGAAGATACTGGTCGGATTTGCGGTCGTGCCGTGCAGATTGTGCACTCCCAGCGCTATTACCCGATTAGCAATTTTGTGAAAGGAGACATATCGTAAAACATACATTCCAAGTCGACTGTATCCCCTATGAGTGCGATTTCTCCCGCTTCGACAAGCTCTATAAATCTGATGGTGCCATTCCCTGCGTCTGAAACTGCATTAGTTCGGCAAGGCATATTATTCTGAGGGCTAGAGTTGTAATGAATAGTGCGTTAAAGCCGTGGAAAGTTCAAGGATAGCTGATTCTCCAGCACTGAGCCTTATAGGATTTATGAAACAATGAAATTGCTGCTTTGACCATTAATATGGCCAGAGCTACGATCACCACCTTGACAAAGGAATGCGAGTCATAAGCGGCGCGTGTCCTTGTAATGGGCGGCCCATGTAAGCTCTGGTGCTCTGGAATCGAATTCTTTGTTCTCTTGGGCCATGCACAGCCAATGCCGTCACCACGATCGACAGAACAGATCTGGTAGGGATGCCAAGTTCTGTCAAACTGACCCTTGGGATACCTTGAAAAGTAGTAATATTTATTTTGACCAACCAACGTCGTAATGATACAACAGTAGAGTAAGCCAAAAATCTAAGACAATACATGGATGACGACAGTGAATGGACGATATATGTACTAGGGTATATTCTAGAGTTCAAACTGGATACAAGAGCTAGAGAAGTGTTATCGATGCAAATGGCCACGCTCAGACGAGTAAGAAGTCTGCCAGTGGTGGTCCAATCCGTTGGTTGTGGCGTTACCGTGCGGTTGGGAGTAAGAATCATTCGGTGTTTGAAGGTAATGACCATTTTGCGAGTGGTGTGACTTGAATATAGTTGAATTTCGAGTCAATAAATATACAAAAGCGACGAGCGTACAGCGTAATGGTCCTCCTCGACCTTGACGTAGTGGTTTCCGCGCGGAGTGTAATTTGTTATATGTTGTGGACCTGAGATTGAAGGCGGCCGGTGATTGGCGGAAGAGTGCAAGGGTTCCTGCATCAGGGCAGGCTGGAGAAAAAGAACGTCATTAAAGAGATCTCTTCTACATTCGCGCTGCTGGAACGCAGCCTTCGCGGAGATGGAAAAAATACGCACTGAAAATGGAGGGCTGGATGTGGCGCTAGACCCTGACGGGGTGTTGGGCATCTGGAAAGCTGGGGCGTGGATGTTGAATGGCATGGACTGGCCTCCATTGGTATGTTGGTTGGTGGGCCCATATGTGTAATGGTTTGAAATAGGTTGCGGAATGGTGAGGGGTGGTGGACGAATATGATCACCATGAGGAGGCGTGTCACTAGGACTCTGAAAACGTTGAAACATGTAAGGATCCATGTGTAGTGTAGAGAGAAAAAATCGCTTCACCATATATGTTCCCTCGACGTCGCCGATCATTTTCTTCCTCTTGTACTCGCGGTCAGAAACGCGTACATCTTGAAAGGAAGAGAGCGAGTTGCGCCGAGACATTTCCATTAGCGGAGGTACCCGTCCACCAGCGTCTGATAGCATCCTCCGGAGTTCTTCGTTCTCCTTCTCTAGCCGTGTATTTTCTTGTTCCAGCTCTCGAATTCGGACAAGCGGTGGCGGTAGGGCTGCAACATCTTCATGGGTAAAGCCAAGAGTGGTCTGGAGCTTGGTGACAGTTGATTCCAGCTATGAAATTCGTCGGACTAAGGTAAGTCAATACGAACGGGAGAGTTGTTAGTCAACCTGAGACGAACCTGTTCAATGTAAGCTTTGCGTTTCGCGCGATGTCTTGCTTGAGCTTTGGCATTACGGCTACGCTCAGGGCGTTCAGAGTGGATGGAATGATTCGTCACTGAGGACATCACCATAAAACGTAAGGTGGAGTGAGGGGATCGGGGTAAGTATGGGTTGATGCGAGAGAGGACCTGAACTTATATCAAGTGGGTGGTTTCCAGCGATTAGGTTTGAAGTGACGCCCGGGCACTTCTCTAAAATCTCTGTTTGTTGTATTCCCGATTGTTCGCTTTCCTCGATCAGGTTGAAGGGGACGACCCTGAAAACGAGTTGTAGTTCTATTGAATTGATTGTCTTGGGAGGGAAGCAGATTGTTTTGCTTGAATTGTTCCCCCGAAACGGTCCATTCTGCCCAAATCCTGGACTTTAATTTCCATCATGTCTGGGACAAACCGAAGGGTATTATTCGGTGCTTCCCTTGCTCGCTTGATCCAGGGCTCGATCCCGATGTGGCCACCTTAAATCGGCAATGCGGCCGTTGCTTGAAAGATTCTGGTCAACGTCGTACCTGACTTCTTTGATCGGTGATCATTCTCGCAAGTTGCCATGAAGGGGCAGATGCGCACTGGATGAATTTGGCGTCCCAAGATGGAAGTAAAATTCAATCACAACTCCGCGACTCTGAAGTTGAGCCTTAAGAGATTCTGGACATACCAAATGGTTTAGTGGCGCCCACGATGGCCTAGGTCGCAAAAATCAACGCCGCAACTCATGAGCTATCGACCCCCTCGGGTCCAAGGACACATCAACGTGTTCTCGCAGAAATCCGATTGCTATCTTGAACATGGCATTACGAATTCATAGATTATACGTCTCTAAAATTCTGACTCGAAGAACTGCTGTCAGTATTTCCAAGAACTCGTCATTTACACCCGGTTTCCCGGATTGTCAAGTGAACAACTCCAACTCGTTCCTTGACACTCTTAAGCGTGCGCTTGACCAGACCAAAAAACTCCACCAGACGGCACAGTTGAATTTTCTTTTCTTTTATTTGCATCGGGATCCTTCCTATGATCTCACGAATATATCTACATGATGCCCTGGTCATTCTTCTGTTAGTCAGGAAGCACCCGTAACAAAAATTGACGTAGACAAAGTATTGACCCGGAACTTCAAAGTCAATATGACGTCTACGCCCGATGCGCTGCATAGATTATCCACCTCATAGGGCCTTCAAAACAACATCGATATCGGAGTACTTCCGAGTGCCCACGTGGATAGTGGAAATTGCACCCCGAGCATCACGGCAACGAGCGCCAGGTTTAATATAATCGTCAGAAGTCAAGTGATTTGCCCAATGGATGAAATGAAATAAACTTGAGCAAGAAATTTCGCTATCGCGACAGTGTCACAAATCCTTTCGCCCAGCGCACGACGTCAATATAAACGTGCCACTATCTAATATTGCGAAAAAAGAATTTGGCGTCCAAAATAGCCACTCGGGCTTCGGAGCCATTCTGTGCATCGGCGATAAATATCTAAAACCGACGTATAGACAGGAGATGTGCTCGAAAATCATAGTTAGATATTAGGCATAATATTTCTGGACAATACAGAAGGTATATCTCTACTGCTGAGATTTATTTGCCGCGTAATCAGGCGCCTGCACCCAACGACGCCATCATTACCAGCTGCGGCTGCTGTATAGACTTCTCTAATACTAGACACGAGCGACTTGAAACACACCGGAGATATCCTTAACATGAGTTGCTATGATTTAGCGGATATATCGTGGGGCGGGCCGGTCGAAAAAAAAAACCTCATCAGAAAGAGTAAAACTGCGCCGAGCGTGCCATGTAAGGTTGAACCAGAATGTACCCCAAATATGGGAGCTTGCTAGCATGGGCCGATGCGCAGGAACAAACTCAAGAAGTGGGGCTACGATGGGCAATTAATTTCACGTCAAGGAATTCTTGTCGAGTATATCTTGGTTGAGCATGGAGTGTCTCCGAGGGCAGTATCAGCTTTTTAGACTTCTGAAAGGATGATAACGACGCAAGAAAAAAGCCTGCCCGCTTCCTGGACTACTTGTGGTAGGACTCAAGGCAAGTACACCTTTTTTGAGGTTATGGACGGAGACAGCGATTTGATGCCGCGCTATCTGCACCCTGTGTGTGAATGCGGCCACTTGAATGGCCTCCGAGCGACATTTCTGCGCCAATGAAGTTTAGTAAACGTTAACTGCATACAATCCACAAATATGTCAATCTGCGCACCTCAATTCGCGGGGAATGCCTCGGCACTTTACACCCAATGCTTTGGCAGTGACGCATTGTGTTTGGGAGGCGTTGTATATTTTGGTCACATACTATACCACGCAGCCCTGCTGGATAAATCACAAGGACCTGTGAGGGCTGGGCACGCCGAACAGTTGCGGGAATTGACGATATCGTTCATCTTGCGCGAATCTGCAAATTGACAGCTTGCGCTTCGGGCAGGAGTCGGCACCAGATGCTTGGCATTTAATTATTTGGTGCTCGAATAGTTATATTGTACATGCCCGAATTATCCTATGTGTATATTCTTGGAAAGATCAGCCGCATATCGATTAAGATAAGTATGTTAGCTAGCTCACATTGGGTGGCAGCAATCAGTTAAAAGCATTCAAAATGAATAAGAACATGGCAGACAGTGGAAAAGGGCACACAGGGGTGACAAGCGCTAGCATCGGTAATTATAGGGCGGGAGGGAAGGTATCAGAGGATCAAGACACGGAAGACATGGATTTAGTTAGAATCATCATCTGAAATGACCAAGCGGTTGCGCCTGGTCTGTTTACCAGCTGCAGGCTCCGCGCTTTCAGCAACCGGCGACAATGATCCTCGGTCGTCACCATCTTCCCGACGTCTGGCCGGACCGTCAGAAGAGGGGGGTTTAAGGGTAGCCTCAGTACGTTTAGCGAGCGGTCTAGGTTGTGGTCGGGGAGGAGGGGGTGATGGGTCGTGAAGAGGTTTATCGACGGTGATATGCTGATCTCCTGAGCTGTCACCATCTGTCGTGTTGTGCTCCGTGGCAATACTCGGTTGTTCGCCTCTCCGTTTCTTACTTCCGGAATTACTGCCAGTCTTCCTCCGTCTCTTCTTCGTGCCATGCGCTTTCATGGTCGCTATTCGCGCCCCACCCGAAGCAGTCGCGCTGCGTTCAGTCCGCTCCCTCATGGCTTTCTCCTTTTCGAGGAAAGCTTCGATGTCACCATATTCCTCGTCACTGTCTTCGATGAACTGTGCTGATTTATACTGGTCCTTTTCTTTGATTTTCTTCTCCTTCTTTTCCCTACGTTTTGGTTCGTCCTCATTGGCAGCATCGCTCCCGTCAGAGTCGGGAGAAGGAGAGCGAAGACGGCGTCTTCTACGACGTTTTTTACCCAGTAGCTCCGCAGCCTTCTTTCCATCGAGGTCAATTGGTGTTTCCAAAAATTGGTTGATGACGACAAGGGTGCTGTTCAGATCCGACGGGGTGATAGCAGCCGGAACGTACCACTCGAATTCGTCGGCATCTGTAGACGGATGCACAGTTCAGCCAGAAGCACGAAAATATAGGGAAGAGCTTCCACCTTCGTTTAGTATGAAGAATTTACAAAGTCGAAACAGCAGCTTTAATTGTGGGTTTTTAGTGGCCGCATCCGCTTGCTCGTCGCTCAGATACGGAATGACTGAAAAATCAACGGAGAGTAACCTCAATGTGCAACAGGACTTACGATAATCGGTGATCTTGGACATGGCTTCAGCGGATGGCCCTTTAAGCTTGAGTGCTATGGCAGCTTTGAGATCTTCATCGCTGTCTAACACATCATCGTTCTTGGAGTCGGTCTCTTCGATAATTCTTTGACGCTGGCCAATTACCAAGGTCAAGACCTGATAAGCGAGATTATCAATGATAGATACTGGGACCTAAAGTATTGAACATACATCCTTGGTCCAGTTGACTAATTGTTCTTGACCAGCGTCGACTAGGGATGCGACCGCAATCCCAAGCTGATCACTCCAAGAATATCCTTTCTTGACTTCTACATCAGCTGGGAAACGCGTATCTTCGACAGATTTCTTCTCTCGCTTCGATTTTTCTTCTGGCTCCCAACTGGAAAATTGTTTCCAGTGCCCGCGGTTCTTGGGAAAGAAGGCCTGGCGATTCGGACCACGAGTAAACTTCAGGTCCGCACACATCGAAGAATTCATCAAACGAACCTCGACCGCCAAAAAAGGCTCTTCAGCGAGCGCCTTGAAGAACTGGCGTAAAATGAATGTAATCAGATTCACGAGGTCTTTGTAAGATTGTTCTCGTGGAAACGACTTCTGATCTGCCAAAATCGTTTTGAACAGGTTCAACGTGGAGACCTACGTAAAAAAGGGGGAGTGGTCAATTGGACTTCAGTGCCTCGCGCCACATGTTGGAAAAGGTAGTCGACGAACCTTGAAAAAAAGTCCTTCTGCTTTCACCCTGACAGCTTGACGATGCATCAGGCTGACGACGCGTCGCATGTTTTCCGATGACGAAAACTCTTTATACCGGGCTAAATATGTCAGTAGAGTATGTGTGATGTCGGCGTGGGCAAATTTCTAGAGCAGAGTTGACCTGTATTCAGGGCTCAGGGAGTCAGGAGACAGCAGGGAAGCTACTTGCCATTTCAAACGCTTCAAAAGAAAACATTGTTTCTGTGACGCTCTCCTCTACCGGTTCCTCTATGACCTCTTCCACATCAGGAATACCGTCACCTTCTCCTGCAGCTGACTCTTGCGTCAAGATACGGCGAAGTAGACAATCGGTGGACTAACCTTTGGGGTTCTTCCTTTTCTTCGCTTTCTTCTTCCTCACATACACTTCGCCGTTTTTTCCTTTGCTCCACCTCTCCAACATTTTCAATAAAGAGTATGCAAGATAGATACTTGTATCCAAATAAACGAGGGACTGAGTCCCGGGCTTGTACGCGCGAAGACTCTCGAATGCGATATCAAGGACCTCCCCGTTATAGATTAGCTGCTGCTGTAAGACTTCTGCAGCGTCTTTCAGTACAGGGTCAGAAATGTCGGAGGATGACATGGTATCAATGAGAAGCAACAACTGAGTGAGGCACTCGATTCCGGTTTGCAGCTCTGTCCATTGCTTTGGCTGTAGTGAATGAAATTAAAAAAAGGCCTTAAAACGATGGCATGAATGTAATTATGCAGGTCGACTTGCCTTTTCCTCTACCGCTTCACGCATCCGTTTGAGCACCCAAACAATCCACGTCCGTTCTGTCACTTCTGCGATCAAGCCGAACCCCCAGCGCCCCTCAGTGCCGTTCTTTGCCTTTTCTTTAGTACGCATCGAGAGGAAGAATTCTAAAAACCACTTGGTGACGAATAAAAGGCGGAGATTATCCTTCTCAGTGATTTTAGCTCGCTCCGATCGGATATCCTTGAGGAGGGCTGATAGGAAAGCTTGTAAAATGGGCGCGCACGTTAGCTTGAATAAAAACAGAGGTCGATGAAATGAAAACTAACGATTGAAACACGCTTCCACGAACTCAATGGCCAGATCCTGTAGGACCACCCTTGCCTCCACGGAGAGGTTATCATCGCGAGACATCTCATCCAGCTTATTTCCTTTTTTCGCCGTATGGCGCTTCGTCATGTCCATGATGCTTCCTGACTCGCGATTGATAGCTTGTTGGCGGTGCAAAACGAAGGACCGGGAACCTGCTGCTGGGACCGTTTCGGGATCGGCCTCGTTCCCGTTCCCGTTCTCCCCGGCAGCCCGAGGTTTCTTGTTAGGATTCAATTTGACAGCGATGGTCGTTCCAAACCGCGAATGGCGTGAAGTAGCTTTCCGAGCAAGTTCTCTCCGTGTGCGATCTTCCGCTGCGAGAAGACGTTGAAGGTTCTCGGTCGGTTGCTGTTTAGACGTCAACTAACTTTAGAGAGTTATGATACGATACACGGACCTTGGCCTGGTCGATCGTTAGACCCGTGGGCTTTACTCCACGATAGAGAAGATAAAGAATCTCGAGAACAAGCGTATTCCAACTGTTCAAGAGCGGGTCTTTAGCGGCGTTGGTGGCGATGGTGAGGAGTAGCTGAAGCGTATGCGTTTCAGATAGAGAACGTATGAGTTTGCTTTGTAGAGAGGAAAATTCGGCCTGGTCAGAGCTGAGATGAGTGTTGAAGGGGAGATCTTTGATGAAAGCGAGATTTCGGATTAGGTGCAACACAACGTTAATGATTTGTCCGTCCCGCTCCTGGCGCTCTTTGGGTGCTTTTGCTAGCGGAGGCAACATGATCCCGAATAGAGCTTCCATGACTCCGGGCTTTAGAATCGAAGCCTTGTAATGCAGATGGCTCTGCAATAGCTGTGTATAGTCTGTGCCTTTGTCCAATTCATCGTCTAGTTCCTTCAGCTCTTCTGCCATATCGATCGGCCAGGTCATGGCTGTCATAAGATCCGCACAAGCGATAGCGCGTTTGTCCTCCACGAGACCCTTGCCCGCGGTCGCTAGTAGGATAGGAATAAGGTCGTTCGACAATACGCGGGTCTCCCAAAAGATACGAGCAACGGTCCGCTCATCATCGGTGTCATCCTTCCTCCACAACTTCTTGAGATCCTTTAGACATCCGTTTACCTCGTCACCCATCCTGTATGTACCATCTTCATGTCCACCTAATGCATCTACAACTCTGCTGACGACTGGTTTGAGGATAGCGCGCCGGTCCATTGTAGGCTCGGCGTCGGATTCTCCTGAAGATAATTCTATAACTTCTTGGAGAGCCATCGCACGCCGAGCGAGCAGGAGTAATGCAAGTGGGAAACTCGGAAAAGCCGAATGTCACGGTCGCGATCTGTCACACAGTTGTGATGCGTGTCCATGAAGAAACGTCGCGCGTTGAACTTGTACTGATTGTGTTCCTAGATCTAGTACGCGTATATATGAGGCCCTTAAGTTTCATCCCTCCCCAATACCAAACTTCTTTAACTTCTCGAAATACTTCTGCACACGACTCGCCACTTGCCTGGGAGTCCGTTTGCCATTCATCGCACGAGAAATCTTCTGCCAGCTGCACATACCATTCAATAGTCAATTTAAATTTCATCAAAAGTAACAGGCATAACCACGAACCGATTTTTCTCTCCTTCTGGTATCTGTTCGAGAAGCTGCTCGAGGAGGTGTTGCTCGGAGACCGACCATGCCTGTTTGTACGTCTCGGGCTTCGGTTTGTCTGCGCCGCGTGATTTCTTCACCGTCGGTGGTGTCTCTGCGGGTGGCGATGATACTCTGGCCTTCCCTTTCGTCGGGGCTGAAGAGGAAACTTTCGCCTTTCTATTGCTCTTGGACTGCTCTTTATTTGACGGCCGACAAGCGAGAGGGACTTGCGAGTGAGTAGAAGGTTGGATCGTTGAAGACGTAGGAGTGTCGATATTCATTATCGAGGATTGCGGTGTTCTGCTATCACAATCAAGCGTAATGTCGACGTCCAAACTCTCATCGTCAACGTCGTGGCGGATGAAAACGCCAGAGAGTCCGCGTGCCTGCAAAGATGGCAGTTTGAGTCCTCCCCATGATTTGATCTTCCGCTTTTTCAGCTCGCGCAGCTTCGCTCTCTCCCTCTCTCTCCTCGCCTCCTCTGGATCTAGCTTCTCCTCAGGCTCATCTTCCGGCTCAGACATGCACTCGAATATGGCTAGGACAGGATCAACCAATGTTCGTCGGCTGCGTTTGACGAGTTTTTGGAGCTCAGAAAGCTCTGAGCGCTGGTAGGGGCAGGGTTTGTTCCTTCCCTCATATTTTTCACGGGCAGTGAAAGCAAGGCTCTGCAGTGGCTTGGGGTCTGGTTGACAGGGTGGTCAATCAACGTTCCTATGAAAGGACATACGCGCACCATGAGCCTCGTATATAGCCCAGTCGATATTCGGAGTACATGCGAGTTGAGCTTGACCGGCGCATTGGTCGCTGAGTCGAATGGCGCACTCGTTGAACTAGGACCTGTTTTTAGGGGTATTTTCCCAAAAATGATCAACAAGGACTCACCTTTTCGTCAAGACTAGAGAAGAAAAGAGCAGGTTGAGACGCCGCGTCATTTCTCAGGTTCTGGAGCCGCGATATGTCGGACTGAGTGCGGGCAAGCAAGGCTCTCTGGGATTGAATAAAGGTCTCGAGCGCCTCAAGTCTGTGGGGTGTGAAATTTAAACTGGGGAAAATGGTTAGATGAGAACATGCGAACGTTTGAGCGCGTTTATTTTCCATCGAAATCGGGCAGTCATTGAACGGAGCTAGTTCCAGCTATCGAGGTCTTGTGAAAAATGGCGACTGGGCACGAAAATCAGAGGGTCTACTGTACATGCTGGGCAAGCCACAATTTCCCATGTTCCCACGCACGGCTATCTCGCCTCCCACACCTAGACCACCACCATCGCACCTATGATCATCCCATACTATAAGCAGTCGTTTGTTCTAGAACATGACACATTTTTTGCACAATAATCGGCTCTGGGGTTTCAGGATGACGAAGCTTCGTCTCGAATCTGTATATAAACGCTGTCGGACGACCATATCTTCCCAACTGCACGACCACTAGTTCCAATGCACCAAACGATCTTTGTAAAGTATAATTCTCTGCATTAGAAGATCACCTGTTTAAATCCCCTCAGATAACAGGAGCCTCTGGATTCTTGGGATCCCATATTGTTCTACAACTGCTTCACAAGGGATATCATGTTCGAGCGTACGGGTTCAAGATATTTAAAGTTCTACTCATGTCTCATATATATTTTCAGTGCCGCTCGGGGAAAGAAAGTGGCTGAACTGGCTCATAATTACAAGAAATTCGGAGAGAAATTCCACGCGATTGAAGTGTCGGATATAGGCACCGACCAGTTCCCTGACGCGCTCAAAGGTGTCGACGCTGTCATTCACACTGCTGCTTCACTTGCCGAAAGGCAGGCGCCAGAGGTTATCCTTGCTGTGGGTTCCTTGAATCACGCCCAGTCACTGGTGTCTGAGATGATCCACTTAGAGTGCCATCGAAGGCACTTTGAATGTTGTTAGACAGGCCGAAAAGGCAGGGATCAAGCGCATCGTCGTCACTAGCTCTATCGTTTCTGTAATGAACCCTGCCAACTCGTTCACTGATCAAGGTATGACGATTAAGCTTGGGATGTTTCAAGCCTATGCTGACATCCTCTCAGACTGGCACCCCGCGAGCAAAGAGACAGCCTTACAGGGTTCGAAATTTGACGTCTACTGCGCGGCGAAGACGTTGGCCGAGAAGGAGCTATGGGCATTTAGCGATGCCCATCCTCATTTGGACATCACGACGTGTACGCCTCGAATCTTTCCACACTCCTCCAACACCCTCACTCCTCACTAGTGAACCCACCATACCTATATGGGCCTCTAGCAGAGACCTTTACTCTGCCAACACCGAACTATCACGCTTTATCCACAGACCTCTACATCTACCGCCTCCTTGACCCCGCTGGGCAATTTATGGACTCCCCAGCCCACGCAGATGTTCGTGACATCGCCAAGGCACATGTCCTTGCGCTCAACGCACCACTTACCTCCGAGGTGGGCCGCAAGCGCATCCTCATCACCTCGCCCCATGGCTTCGATATGGCCGGGACACTCGCTCTCATCGCAGAAAGTCGCCCGCAGCTGATGGAACGCCTCACCAAGGGGACGCCGCCTAGCTTTGGGTATGATCGCACACCGATTGATTTCAAGCGGGTCGAGGAGGTGCTGGGTATGACCAAGGACGACTTTCAGGTTTTTGAAGATACCATCCTCGACACAGTTGACAGCTTGCTTGAAGTCGAGAAGCAATGGGCCGCGCAAGGACATGAGGTTTCCATCCCCCAGGATTAGCGAAGTTTAGTATCGATACCGATATCTGATTTTGTCATTATGAATTTTGATTTTCCTCCCTGAAGAATGAGCAAGTTTGAGAGGCTACGTAGTTGTACGCATACTTCATGATTTCGAGCACCCCGTTACTATTGGTTATGGCATTGACCTTGTAACAGACTGGCGATCTTGGGCGATATTTATCGTCAACAGACAACCTGCTTGATTTTCTTCCACTCTCAACATTTCAGGCATCAATGGTATCACATATGACACTGCAGGTCGGGATATATCAGCCGAACTTCTCCTAGAAACCCGAATGCATGACAGGGCCAGTGGTGATACCAAAGCATTCCTCTATGTCTATGTAAACAGGATGTCAATCCCTACTTCGGCGCGTAAAGAGACTACCTTCCTAAGGTGGGTAAATGTACCAAGCGTCGTGCGCACCAAATAATCAGCTATATAGATCGGTTCTCATAGAACCTTACCATTAATATCAAGTAGAAGTCCCTCAGGCCAAAGAAGTCCTATTCAAAGTCCACGCAGCAGCTCTCAACCATCACGACAGCGCTGGAAAGCTGGCGATCGCGTTTGCGCAAATTGCACACTAGATGTTTGCTCACGTACAAAACTGTGCACAGCACCTTGGGTGGAAAGTCTCATGGTGTCTTGACGGAATACAGGAAATTCCCTACCTGGATGCGTATCGATAATCTCGCTCATTATTACTTCGTGCTAGATCATGATTGTTGTTTGGAAGTCATTGGTGGCAATTCCTGCATATCTTTCGTATATTGAAGCATCCATCTCGTTATTTTGCCGTTACTTAGCGCTATAGATATATTCTGACGTGCTACCGGATTTGCCTCAAAATTCGGTGAATGAAGATACTTTGCGAGAAGTAGTCAATAAGTAACGGTATATCCCTAGCAAACAACACTCGGATGTAGTTGTGACTCTGCTGGTAGCGAAAAAATATTTTTTGAATCGGAATGTATGTATAAAGAGAAACGCGCTACACCCAGACGTAGTGGCAGCTGCATCACGAAGAGGAGGTGCGATAAGATAAGATGGAATAAGATGCGAGATGATGATGCATCAAATGATCGTTGATGAATTAGATAATCTGGAAGAACCCAGGCCAAACGGCTCCCCTCAGAAATACCGAGGTTTCTGCCACATCATCGCTCTTAACCCCACACTTCAAACACACAAACAAAATGGCAGGAAAATTCGACCCCCAAAACGCGCAGAATCTCATGGAGGTGAGCCCGTTTGTGAAGTCTTGCGTCTATCGAGCCTCATGCCGACCCTGTGCCTAGATTGAGAAGCAGTGAGTGGAGATCTATAGATGCTCGTGAGCATTAAATCCTGCAGAACTCTGACGTGTCCCCATTTTTGAGGTTCGCAGTAAAGGCGGTCGAGCAGGCTCAGGTACGCTGGCGCCTAGGTGCACATGGATCTTGGTTAGTGTTGACCGGGAGTTATAGACCTATTGGAATCTGCTGGAAAAGGTCGCGCCTCGCGAGCTCAAGTTGACTGCGTACGTGGCAGCATACTCTGCCTTGAGCCCTCAGACCAACGCCCTTGCTCTTGTAGCATCGATGACGAGATTTACAACCACACAATAGAATTCTTCCCCGAGCTCTCGGAAAACGACCACGCGAAGCTCACGAAGATCGACGAAGACTGGATGAAGAGCGATGACGGCAAGAAGCGCTGGCGGACATTCATTCAAGCGTATGTGTTTCTTCTTTTCTGCGTGTTATGTGGCTAAGGGGATCCCCGCTCTAGGTACGAGAAGAAAGTGAAGGACCATAACTTTGGGTGCTTGATTCGCACCGACGCACGACAGGAGTACGGCGAGACGAACACCATCTTCGGTATGTCCGCCTAGACAACGCATAGCCGGCGATCATTGATATCCATATCTCCGCATTGTAGTCACCCGTATGCAGGTATGTCGCGTCCTCATCGCCGACCACCGATTTTCGCTAAACGTCTTTCTTTAGTTCTATGCTTATGAAGTAATTATAATCATGTTCTCACGGATGCTAGAAGTTTGACACTGGTGTAGATCGCCCGCAACAGATTAGGCCTCAATGACGCCGCACATGAGATCGCGAAGGAGGAAGCTGCGAAGGAGGCTGCAAAGAAGGAGAAGGAGTCAAAGAAGAAGAAGGGAGGTAAATGATGGATTGTCGCATCGCGTGGCCACTTCTGTATCTTTCGAACTCGGGTAAGCATGACCGAACGTCAATTTCCGTCGTTTAAAACTTTATTAAAACTTCTTTCCAGGTATAATGTGGATATTTGTATGTCCCTTTGATATAACATACAAAAGTATATCGAGAGTATAAATTTTATCACTGGATTTGACAGCATCAAAACTCGTTCTTGTCCGGCGTCCGCACGGCGCACGCTTGAGTGTCTCGGGCTCTGACTCGTTAGGCGTGAAGCCCAGATTCATCAAGGCCCTCTATGTCTGCGACCCACCTTGTCTCCGACGCATCAGGTTCGCTGCGATTTGAATTTTCGGCATGTGCCTCGTCACTAGACTGTGTGGTCGAACCTGAGGAAAACATCCATCACGGCTGCCGTCTCTTGCGTCGATGCGATGGCCAGAGCGGCGCCCCCCAGTGCCTTCTTGGTAGACCTTGGATTACACCCTGACGGTCTTCGACTCTCGAGAAAATGGAAGAAAGCCACAATATGGGAACTGTTCGCGTAAAGATACAGCCTACGTCCATAATAGTTCACGCTCTTCCACACTATGAAGGAACACTGTCTTTTGCATATGTCGCGTCTTTGACCTTGAATACGGATCGACTGCCAGAGTTTGCTTTTCTCTTCTGGATTAGGTCTAGGATATTTCCCGAGTCCTCGGGAGTCGGGAAAATTGTGAACCGGGAGTTGGCCCTGCGGGCACTGCAGTCGAGTCTGTTTACCCTGGAGGCGACGGGAAGCGGAGATAGTTGCTGGTAGATGTCCGCGCCAGGATTCAGTATTCAGCCAAGGAATATGGATTGAAGTGTTAAACTTGAGAGCTTGAAGCTCTATTTATATATATATCTGTGTCAGTGGCTTAGGATAGTCTAACGCTTGAACGATTTGGGTCCGAGTCGGATCTTATCTAGGACATCTTATCTATCAATTACGTTCAAATATGGTAAGACCACCTCTTCATCAAGCTCTCTGTCAAAACGCTTGCCAAGCGGACCTGAAAACAACCTGACTGTGATTTGTTTTTTCTGCCAATGCCATGAACATTCGCTCATTCATTCATGACTTGAGCGTCGAGCTCCATTCTGCTTTTTGCATTGATCTCACCGGCCCTTCCCGTCTGCAATATTTAGAACTTGACGCTTCTGCTCGAATCCGTCTTGATTCATGATGGCCACCCTCTCCACCTTGCCAAACGAACTCCTTCTCGAGATCCTCGACCGCTGCGACCTCCCTACCTTATACCGCCTCTCCATGACATGCCAAACTTTGCGTCAAGTTGCACAGTCTGTCATTTTCAAAGCGCACACATCGCACCTACAGTCCCTGGCCAACGCTAGCACTCTGGCCTTTAGTGGGGCCCTCGTCAAAGACCTCTTCGCACACGAGAAAGTCTCGCCGCCACTGCTTCTCCTCACGCTCCGCCATGATTCACGGGTGTTCGAGGACCTGCAAGCCTTCCGGACACTGCTCTTGCGCTGCGATCGTATAGATCGCGTCGTATTGCGCCTTACGTCAACCGGAGATTGGGATCCGCCTGCGCACGACCTGGGTCATCGATGGAGGTTTCTCCTCGCTGAGATTCTCAGCATCGTCGCGAGTAAGCCGCAGGCGAAACTTATGGTGGAGGGCGGAAGCAGTTGGAAATCACTGGGTCGGCCATTCCATTACGAGTTTCAGCGCACGGTATCCCGACAGCAATCACCGCAGGCCCGTCCTGCTCAGGCTCTAACCAAGCGTTCAGAGTATCCATGCACTGTCCCGCAGCTCTTCCACCCACTCTTTCGCCTGTTGAAGGGAATCGCTGCGAGGCTGAAGAGCCGCACTAAACCCGAACCTCCTGCTATACGCGGGCTGCTCTATACTGAAGTGCATTCGGCACCGGCACTATTGCGAAACCGGAAGATTTGCAAAATCACCCTCTCATCACCCACTCTTCCCCTCCTCGAAGAGTTCCGCATCCAGTCACACATTCTTTTAGAACTACCATTTTTCAACTGGACACTCGACCTTCTCAACCGGTCCCCCATAAAGTCGCTCTACTTCTCCAACATCCAGCTGACGCACTACGACTGGGAACACATTCTCTCCTCGCTCACCCTCCCCCACCTCACCACACTCGCCTTCGGATCCTCCAAAATCGCGTTCCCGGACATGCAGGCCTTCCTCGCACGGCACCCCACCATCACGACGCTCGACCTCTCCGGGGGCACCGCTATCGGCCACCTCGGACCCCATTCCTCCGCACACCTGCTGCCCCACCTGAACACACTCATCGCAGGCCCAGAATACCTCTGCCACTTCCTCACGCCCACACACGCCTTCCCGCATCTCCAATCAATCACAGTGACCACAGAGACGCGCGCGACGTACCACGCACAAGACTTCCGGCAACCCGAGCCCGTGCTCTGTCTCATCGCGCAGCGCCCACAGCACAACATCGCATTGACGCTGTCCCTCCCCTCGCGCGACGGGCTCGCGGAGTGGCTCGCTTCCGTCCGCGCGCGCCTCGCGCCGGTGCCGAACGTCGCTGCGCTCGACCTGTGCCTCACGGGTGACCCGCCGAGCCAGGCGGCGTTGGAGGATCTGGTGCGCTTTTTGGGGGTGTTCACGAGCCTGAGGGCGTTGACGCTGCGGGAAGCGTTTTTCCCGTATTGGGATGCGCAGTGTAAGATGGAGATGGTGGTCCGGCTGTGGGCGGAGTATCCTGGATTGGAGACAGTCGATGGGGTGTGTAGACCTTGAGTGGGGGTTGAGCGTGAGGTGTGGGAGGTGGGAGGCTTGGTTTGTGTGGAACCTCATGTACTTTATTTCTTTTGATTCTTTCGGCTGCTATCGTAGTACCTAGATTAATGGACTCTTTCGATTCCTACCACTCCCCCGCCACCGCTTTATACTTACTGGCAAGCCCTGTTCTGTCCATCCGGGTTTCCGACTCTGTTGGATGGTAGTGTTTGACTTGGTCGGGGGCTCGAGACATTTGTGTGCCTTTCATATTTTATTTTTGACGACTCTTTCGGTTTATACCCTTCAATCCCCCTCTCTGCCACTACCACCACTTCATACTTACTTAGCCTCACTCTATTCATTCCGGATTCCTAGTCTGTCAAAATGCAGCACTTGGGGTACAACATATCGTGTTTTTGACCCCACCGAACGTGCGCATCGCGCATCGCCCTTTTTTCAATGGAGATATATGTATGATAGATCTATCAACCACCCATAAGAAGTGTTTAGCAGCGATAGCGAAACCCCCACGATCCCGTCAAAAAATAATGATCAAATTGGACCGGCGAGTGGCGCAGTACGGCGCAGCGCTCAGACACCGCCAATCCACCCCAAAAATAGGCCAGGATATTTCCGGCAGAGCTATAACGTTAATCCTTTCCCCGATCTTGAGGCACGACCAGGAAGAATGATGCGTATCTCTTAAATTTGTTACAATGATACATAGTCAGCAAAATTCAGCTCGTTGTATATGATGCGTACGCCGTACATATGCCGCTGTGGCGCTCACACGTGTATTGGATAGATGCGTCTCAGCGCCACGTCATGCCAAGTGGCGTAGGGCGGCGAATCTCTGCCTGGGGCTATTACGCTGACGGCCTGTCATGCCGCATGCCGTCGTGCGGCATCGCCTGGTTTCACGCTCACGTCAGGCCTATGAAGACCATAAATACTACGAGTTTTGGAGCGGGCCAACTCCAAAATGCGTTTCTCGCTTGCGCTCTCGGCGCTCATCGCGCTCGTTGTGTCTCCCCTCATCTCCGGTACGCCTGCCGCAGTGCGTCATATCTGAAGCTGTACTGAGTCTGGCTCGTGCTATCACCGGTAGGTACTACTATTGAGAATCACGGTACGTTCGAGTGCCACTTATCCTGAACGTTACTCGTACTCTTTCCTCTAACACTACCTCAGGCGGCGGTCAAGGTGGTCATAACGGCGGCCATGGTAGGCGCTCGGCGTTTGGCGCTCAAAGTTTGATGGAAGAGGCGAGGCTTGGCGTTAAAATGGCCACCATCATATTACACGTCGCTTAACCAGATAGTTGGAACTTGGACGCGTGCTTCCGAGGATATTGTACTAGTAGTCTCGAATTGAACTTGAACCTGTTGTATTATTCTATTAGTCTGCTCGTCTGCCAGGAGCGATTATCAGTAAATGGGAAGTGTCCAGAAAGAGACAATCAATACAGGGATGATTCACCAGAGACTAGGAAAGACGGTATCGACGCAGCCAAGATTCCGAAAATGTAGATTCCGAAAGGTAGGCGCGCACTGGCGAGCCCTGCAATTTGCTCTAGCCAGAATGAGAGAAATTGTGAGCTATGCCTCTCGCGAACTCGGGCGTCGGCAACTTAAATATAGAGTTAGCTGTGAATCGGAGGCTACTGGGTCAGCGTGCGCGCCTTTTTATTGCCTTGACCAATGATGCGAATGCATACTCGGTATCACCCAGGTATCGATTGGTGAGGGCCTGTGTATGTGCGTGCGTACATGTATCTCTTCAGCGTATACTTCCCTACTGGTCAAAGTGCGCACCGCGTGTGATTAAGTACATGTGAGCCCGAATCCGAATCCAAATTCGAGTGTCGGGCTAGCTGCCGGAATGTAGAGTGCGTTAGGGACCCTCAAAGTGCGATATAGCCATTTTAACTCGGCTATTTTGTTTTGGGTGTGAATTAGGACAAGCGTGGGTCTTGGGGACGGTTATGGGTGAAAGTGAGATCAGACTGCCAATGTCACGCCGCCTTAGCTCATTTGGTCGAAATCCCGCCTTTGTTGTACTTTGCTTGGTCACTCCTTTTTAAGTAAGGTTTGAGGTGGGTAGTTAAAAGTGACCGCCCACCCTCACCATGAGCGCGAATGCCAGCATTCGCTCCTTCAATCATCACTTGAGCGTCGAGCTCCATTTTTCTCTTTGCATTGATCTCACGGCTCCTTCTTGACACTCCCTGTTGGTTCGCAATGGCCGCCCTCTCCACCTTGCCACACGACCTGCTTCTCGAGATCTTCGACAGATTCGACCTCCCCACCCTATACCGTCTCTCGGAGACATGCCGAGCCTTGCGCCAGCCTTCAAAAGCTCTCATATCAAAGGTGCACTTATCGCACCTGCAGTCACTAGCCTACGCCGACACCCTGGCCTTCAGCGGGCGCCTTGTCAAGGACCTTTTTGCAGACGCAACGGTCGCTCCACGACTCCTGATGCTCACCATTCAGCACGACTCGCGGCTGTTCGAGGATCTAGAAGCCTTCCGTTCGCTGCTCTTGCGGTGCGATCGAGTAGACCTCGTCATATTGCGCCTTGCGCCAGATGAAGATTTGACTTCCCCTTCGCTCGACTTTGGACATCGATGGAGGTTACTCTTTGTGGAGATCCTCAACATCGTCGCGAGTAAGCCCCAGGCGAAACGCATGGTAGAGGGCGGAAGCGGTTGGAAATCAATGGGTTGGTCATTCCATTACGAACTTCACACAGTATCCCGTCAACAGTCCCCACAGGCTCGCCCTACTCAAGCTCTAACCACGCGTCCTGAGTATCCGTCCACTCTCCCCCAACTCTTCCACCCACTCTTTCGCCTGTTGAAAGGAATCACTGCGAGGCTGAAGTGCCACACTAAACCGAAGCCTCCCGCTATGCGCGAGCAACTCTATTCCGAAATGCATTTGGCATCCTCGCTATTGCAGAAATGGGAAATCCACAAGACCACCCTCTCACCACCTATCCTTCCCCTACTCGAAGAATTCCGCATCCAGTCACATATTCTCTCAAGGTCACCATTCCTCGACTGGACAGTCAACGTTCTCAACTGGTCCCCTATAAAGTCGCTCTGCTTCCACCTGACGCACCGCGGCTGGGAGCACATCCTATCCTTGATCACACTTCCGCACCTTACTACCCTCGCCCTCGGGTCCTCTGGGATCGCGTTCCCCGATATTCAGGCCTTCCTCGCGCGGCACCCATCCATCTCGACATTCCATCTCTCCGGGCCCGCCCCCCTCGGCTACCTCACGCCCCACTCCTCCGCGCACCTCCTCCCGCAACTGCACACGCTCATTGCGGGCCCAGAGTACCTCTGCCACTTCCTCGCGCCCATGCACGCGTTCCCACACCTGCAATCGATCACGCTGACCGAGGAGCGCATGAGGCACTGCGGGCAGGACTTCCAGCGGCCCGTGCTGGACCTTATCGCGCAGCGCCCCCAGTGCAGCATCGCGCTCACGCTGCCGCTGCCGCTGTCCTCCTAAGCCGGGCTCGCGGAGTGGCTCGCGTCCGGCGAGCGGGGCGTCCCCGCGAAGGTGCCGAACGTCGCCACGCTCCACCTGCGCTTCTCGGGTGACCCCTCGACCCAGCTGGCGTTGGAAGATCTGGTGCGCTTTTTGGGTATGTTCCCGGCGCTTAGGCAGCTGACGTTATGGGAGGCGTTTTTCCCGAAGCGGGATGTGCGGTGTAGGATGGAGATGCTGGCGCGGCTGTGGGCGGAGCATCCTGGGCTGAAGAAGATTGACGGGGTGTCTGAGCCCTGAGCCCTGAATAGTGGGGATTGAGCTTGAGGTGTAGGGCTGGTGGAAGTGGTTGGAGGCTCCGGATACTTTATTTTTGGCAACTGCTCCGGCTAGATTCATGGACGCTTTCGATTCATGTTTATGCCCTTCAAACCTATCCACCGCCGCACCCACTTCGTACGTACTTGGCCCCGTTATATTCATCAGATTCCTCGTCTTGAATGACAGTATTTGAAATGCCACCGAACTTGATGTGTTTTTTAACAGTAAAAAACCCCACTCAACGCTAGTCTCGTCCCCAGCCAGGCCGCAATTGACGTTGAGAGCCATATAAGTAATATGATATATAACACTGCTGAGGGGCATGGAAAACCATGCAACAAGCAGCTTGAATAGGACAAATCTATGTCTTTGGAATTTGATATGTAGCGTTCTCGTAGCGCAGGGGTTTCCCCAGATTTCCGGGATCGACTTCCATGACGGTATTGCGCCAGTCTGTACTATTCGACGAGCCCTGCCCGCGACCGGTACAGTATGACAGCAGATCTATACGGAGGTAATTTACATGGGGCAGACAAAACGATTCGACGAGGGGCAAAGAGTTGGACTTCTCTTAACAATGGCGCGAATGGAATTATGTACTCAAGAGTCTTGAACAGCATAGATTCGCGTGCTTCATCATGATCAAGTATAGGTCGTCGGGGAAGAGGCAAGTTGGTGATCATAAACTGTGTATGTCGGCCATTTAGACAAGAAACACGAAACAGAAGAGTTAACAAAACACACTTCAAGTCCATCTCCGACCTCAGGCCTCAGGCCTCAATGTTCAACATTCAACATGGGACCTAAACTGAAGAACGCGCAACGCGTAGCTAGGCTGAATAAGCCTCACGAGAGAAGGCAACGATTGTCAGACGATTGAGGACTTGTGACACGCATTTAGATTGATCTCACCTAGAACTCAAACTCGTGCACTCCACCAGTTGGCCACTTCCACCTAGAGCAGACGGCCATCAAGAATCAGTTCGACACACTATCAATCCTAGGCCTTGCAGCCATCTGCCATCAAACAGGTGGTGTTTAGCCTCAGAGTCCTTGATTCAATGTTTGGTGCTACTGGAACGAGTGATTTCTTCGCCTGAAGTTCTATTTTCTCGCAGCCTTGCCAAATTGCACGCGCCTCGTGCGTTTTCTTCGATACTAACTTGCTGAAATCGCAACACAGAAGCTCCCCAAGTAGATACTCGAAACATGAGAAGGCTTCTGGAATGACATTGTGTCCCCTGATCAGCCGTCAGGCCTGACGGCTGACGTTGAACGTTGGGACCTGGCAAGGACCTCGTCACGAATCTGTTACACATCAATCCTATTGGCTATCCTAGGCCTTCAACAACATCTGACATTCCGCAGACCTCGGCGATTGTGCACCGATTGTGCACAATGCGGCGCCCTGACCGAAGTTCTGGCATGCAACGTGCTCATATATAAGTAATTGCGACTCGCGAGATGTCTCAACGGCTCTCACCACCTACAGCATCAACATGTCGACTCGGAGGATGAAGATACGCGCGACGTTCTATAGTGCTTTTTTCTGATCTCCGTTTAACTTCATGCGCCCTAAATTTTGCCTACAGGCCTTTCATTGAGCCTCGGGCTCTGCCAAACGTCGACCGCTCCATTGACGATGATTTTGACAAGATCTGGGCCCCATATCCGTAAGTGCTCACCTCTTGCGGACCGAAGCGCGTTATACTTACTCGTTCTACAGAAATATTCGCGGCGATCGCACTTGCATGGTCTGTTCCGACTTGGATCTGGGCGAGTGTGTTGTATGTGTCTTTATCTCTTTCATCGGTATATGATATTGATATACAAAGTTAGATTGGCATACAATAACCGGCCGCTCTCTTCGCATCCCTTGACGCGTGCTTCAGTGCATCTCATATCGAGCATCATATTTGCGGTCGGCTGGTTTGGTGATTTTTAATATTTTATTTTAAATTCAGGATGCTAAGACGAAGTAAAATTTTCTACAGCCCTGACAATAATGCTCGCTGCTCAAATTCCTTATCAATGCAACTTTGAACAAAACTCTGACGGGCCACCTGTGGCTGGTTGCGTCCTTGAGGTAACGTCGTTCAGCCTTGCGCTGTTGCTGTTTGCTTTTTGTACGTACTTTTTTCACCGTACTGTATATGCTGTGAAAGTACTGAGATAGCTCCACTTTAACCTAGGGACGATATCTGCCATGTTCGTGTACCTTCCTGTGATAAAATCGGCTACGGGTTTACTGGTTAACGTGGCTCACGGCGATTCAGAGCGCCATGAGCTTGTTGAGATTAATCTTGAGAACTTCCCACGAAAATTCGAGAAGTAGTAGACTTATAATAGTGTGAGGTTAGTCTAATACCAAGTAGTCGATCTATCATGAATATTAATAGTCCAAGACGTCGATTTAATTCCATCTTATCTCCATCTTACTCGTATCCGTCATCACGGCTTTTTCCCACAATCAAACCTCCTCCGCCCAAGTGAACAAATTACCTCGCCATAGATTGGTCGAATTATTTATTGATTAAATTGTGTATATAAGTCTCAAGACTTTAAAATGAATCATCTATCACTGAAGAAAATTATTGGATCTCCAATTGTAGTCAAAAAAGTGTGAGCAAAAGTATCCACCAACTTCATGCACCCATCAACATCTTTAACAAGAGGCTCATCTCAGGCCCTGTATAAAATTTATGCAAATTTACTTAAGGCATTTCAAGGATTTTTTCTATCATAATTATTTTTTGTAAGCTCAGATAATACCAGCTGAATGAGCTGGAGCTAGATCATAATACCGGGTAGAACAGAAGTTAAATTCTTCTTTGGGTGAACTGTCGTTTGGTTGCCAGCTGTGATGGATCAATGT